>MU826834.1:427005-438394 GCA_029204205.1 Desmophyllum pertusum | reverse complement strand
CCCATTCACTCCCGTGGGGTATTCCCTATAATGGACTATAACGGGGAGGTTCCGCCCGAAAGGGGTACCTTCTCAGACTCGAGGTATATAAAAGGGTAGGGATTTCACGAGTTGGAGTATAGAAAAGGGTAGGAATTTCACGAGTTGGAGTGTAGAAAAGGGTAGGGAAAACTGTCATTTAGGTATGAGGTGGACTGCAGGTTTGAAGTTCTTAGCCATCGTAAGACAGCTTCTTTCCACTTCCTTCTGGGGATATATATTGTTCATTAAGTCAATTCCAAGGGTATAGAAAAGGGATGCAGTGTTTCTACTGTAGGTATGTGAAAGGGGTACCATTTTCATAATTTCTATGGAAGGTATATATGAAAGGGGTACCATTTTCCATGGAAAGTATATGAAAGGTGTACCTTTTCTGTCAAACATTAATGGTATATAAAAGGGTAAGGGGTTGGACCTCTGGGCGGAGCCTCCCCGTATAAAACCTTTTTGAGTACCCCCTCCCCTGGCATTCACTCGCTCACCCACTCGCTCACTAGTAGGACATACTTATATAAGCAATGTAAATTCTAAATAAACATAGAAAACTAGATCGCAACGTCGTTTTTCGTCTATTTACGTAATCGTATTCATATAATTGAGAAATGAGTCGCTCTCTCTCTACATTTTGGTAGAACATGCTTGATAAGGTACCATATATATGCTTATGAAATCAGATACAGAGAAAACAAGTTTAGCATAGATATATATCACTTGCCTTGGCACATTCTCCAGTCAGTAGGATCAGGTTTGAAAAAATCATCACATGAGCAATTGTAACTTCCTATAGTATTGACACACTTCTGCATACAGTCATTTGTTGGCTCGCATTCATTGATGTCTACAAGAAATATAATTGGTTTATCAGTATTCTACAATAAATCAAGCTCCAGTAGTGATGCAATGAATTTGTGTACAGTACACCAGCTGTAAAAAGAAACATAGTTTTCGTTGTACTTTTCGATATATGCACCATGCAAAAAGCATTTAATTTAGCGTGTTTTATGTATAGTTTAAAAAAACAAGCAGCAGTGTTTTATCAGGTTTTTAGATAAAACACGTTCTGCGACTTTTTTTAAACGACTTCAAAAACTTCCCTCTAATCCTAATCTGATCCTAATCTTGAAATTTTAGTTTGTTTTAGACGAGAAAATTGAGCTAAAAGTTTAGCCGTATCTTTATCAAATATAAAGACACTCATTTTAATAATCCATAAATAAAATACAAAATAAATGAATGTTTAACGAGTGTCTTTATATTTGATAAAGATTCTGCTGAACTTTTAGCTCAATTTTCTCGTCTAAAAAAACTAAAATTTCAAGATAAGGATCAGATCTAATAGATTTAGGGGGTGATTACATGGCGAATTTCAACCCGGGCTGAAATTCCAGCCCGGTTAGGGGGGCTGAGATTTCAGCCCGGCTTCCGAAACAAATCCTCTTGAAATTAAGTTAGCGATTACATGGACAAGGTTTCAGCCTGGGTTGAAATTCAGCCCGGGCAGAAAATTCCAGCCCGGTTTGAGAAACCGGGCTGGAATTTTCAGCCCGGCCAAACGGGCTGAAAAAAACCATGTAATCGGAATGGAATTTTCAGCCCGGGCTGAAAAGTGAACTTGGGCATGCGCAGTGATTGTGTTTTTGGCTAAATTGTACAATGCCCGGCAACGTATTTGCATGTCATTGAATAATAATGGTCCTTCTGTTTTTATATACACGTGCAGCCGGTATGTAAATAAGTTGCCGGGTATTGTAAAATCGCTCCTGTGTTTTTAAACAGGATGGAAAAACAGGTTCCACTGGAACAAGGGAGATAAAATCGAAAATCTTATTCGATGTGTCGCGAATTTCAAATCGAAAATGGAATATAACAACAGCTTCGTTCTTCAAACGTTCAACCGATATGTAAATAAGTTGCCGGTTATTCAAATCGCCCCTCATTCTCTGATGACTCTTCCCGCGTAATTTGAAATTTGGCGCCCGGGCTGAAATTTAAGCCCGGGCTGAAATCCGTCATGTAATCGCAACAAAATTCCAGTCCCCTAACCGGGCTGAAATTTCAGCCCGGGCTGAAATTCGCCATGTAACCCCCTTAGAGGGATGTTTTTGAAGTCGTTTAAATAACTCGCAGAACGTGTTTTATAAGGTATAACCTGATAAAACCCTGCTGCTCGTTTTTTAAACTATACTAAAAGCACCGTTAGGTTTTCTAAAGTTAAAAAATGCTTAATACCTACTATATTGAATATCGATAAACCATTTGTTATCAATTTATAGGATAAGTGGTTCAACTGTACCATGCAATGGAAATTAATATGAGATTCGTTGAAAATGACACGAAGAGCTATGTCGGACGAGCCTCCATGGCAAACTAGTCCCATTGTGACATGGGTCAAGCTTAACTTTCAACTTTACGCTTCAAGAGTGATAAAACAGAACGATGTAAGGATTTAACAGCAAATGTCAGTCTTACCATCACAGCTACGACCATCAGCAGTCAGTTGGAATCCGTCACCACAATCACAGAAGAAAGAAGCCGGTAGATTGACACAAATCTGCTCGCAGTTGTTGGATGAATTACTTTGACATTCATCAACGTCTGAGAAAATGAACATAGAAAAGGAGAAAATTTGCAACAAGAGATCATTTTAAAATAACTTGAAACAATCGATAAAGAGGAGCTTACATTGCTAAAGGAGCTACGTCACGGATGGCGCATCTTAAAAAAATTAACCTAAATTTTTCAAGTCCGCTGTTCATAATCCGTCTCAATCTTTCCAAATCTTAGCCATCCTGCTCCACAGTGGTTTATTATCATTTTTCTATCTTAGTAAACTATTATTTTTAAGTTTCCTTTGATTTGAAGGTAATTAAGTACATCCCTCAACATGACTTGATGCGTCGTAAGAAGACACGATGAGAGCTGGGAATAATTTTCTGTTAGCTCTCAAGCTCATGAATAATTCATCAAATTCAAACAAAGGAAATCATAATCGTGACGGATATATTTTTTTCGATTTCATTTCTCCGTTCACTCCTTAGTTTTTTACAAAAAGTGTTTCATCCAATTTCCAAACGCCTCGAATTTTGTCAAACATGCAGTACTCCTATGTGTCGTATTTTCAACGATCTTCTCGGTGTTTGGAAATCGGATGAAGATATATTACTTATTAATGGTCTTTGTAAATCATCAATTGCACATACATACATAACCGCGTTAGTTCACTCGAGGAGACTGTGATCCCAAAGCTTCGTTTTCTTAAGGGAATGGTTTTGTCTTTTGTCGCTGCTCTCTGGCGAAGGCTAACGCTCGAAATGTCAGCATTCCAAAGTCGTTACGGTGGTTAATTTAGGTTGCAATATGCCAATTTCTTGGCTCCGGGCTTAGGGGAATAAAACAAATGAAATTATTTATTCATCCCTCGATGTGATTTATTTTCAAATTATGTTGTTTTATTCCCCTAAGCCTCGGAGCCAAGTTAGAATTTTATTATATCGAAATTGGCCTATTAACTAATTGTTTCACTTTCCCGCCGACGCAGCACAAAAAACGAATGCTTTTTATAACTTATGATCATAGTTAATAGAGGGAAATGGTTATTAATCCCGGAAAACTTCAAAGGAGCAAACAAAGAGGCCAATATTTATGTTGGAAGGTCCACGACCGTGCATAATCTTTTGTTTTTCGATGGTCGAGTTACGTAACCGAAACGTTTTTATTGGTTAGTTGCTTGAACACACGTAAACACCTATTGTATTTTGTCAGGTTTTTTGCACGGTCAAGGCCAAGAAAGCGAACAAAAATATACAACAAAGAACTTTCCCCGGCTTCATAACCATTTCGCTGTATTAATTATGGTCCATCCAGGGAGGCGCTGACGACGACGATCATCGTTCTCGTCAGCGCCTATTTTGTTGGACGCCTGGCTAATGTGAGAACGACTTTATCTTAGTTATCGTTTGAGATTTTAATACAAAAGAAGAGTGCAGTCACACTTCTTCTACTTGTGGCGGTCACATTTTGTTACTTGTCGATCAAAGGCCTTGGTCATTTTCGCCATTTGTTGAATCTGATCCAATAATTGTTCAATATCCCCATCCTTGTATTGGCTAAACCCACCTGCACACTGAGCGCCATTTCCAGTATATCCCGAAGGGCACGGTCCGCATGTATATCCACTGGTATTGGCCGGCGCTGGAAGATCAGTACACTCAACCCCAGCATAACACGGGTGACCATTCATCTCGCAGGCATCGATGTCACTGTCGCAGAACCTTCCTGTGTATCCTCCCTGACATGCGCAGCCCATGTATACGAACCTGCTGTCAGTATTAACTTTGTCGCCCGCTTCTGGTGGCACACACTGACCGTCGTGATCACAGGCGCACATGTTAATCGTTGGACTCCAGTTGGCGCTAGCGCCCTTGTCGTCAGTAGCAGCAAAGGACAGATTGAACTGTAATAAAAAACATTGTATTTTTTCCAAGTGCGTGGTTCGTTATCTTAACCATTCTGATTCCGTTGCGGTTCCCCTTAGAATTATCTTGATTTTAAGCTATGAACATTGCAAAGAAAATAACTTCAAGGCACGCGAGTAAGTTTAGTTTCGGAAAATTCATAGTCGGTATAGCTAACCTGAAGCACAAAATTCACCTCCTACTGGTATCAGTTGATTGTCGTAAATGCAGGATACTGCACATGGCGGCTACTATATTGGAAAGAGCCTGGGGTTAGGTTGAATTTTGTTGCTATAGCCTACCTTTTGTGACGAGGCAACACGCCAAGTAAAATGCAGCACGTTTCCACTTTGGTTCGCTATGGCACCTGCTGGCTTGTTTATAACACCAAATGTAATCGTGTCGTTATCTACAGCGGTGATATACAGCTCAACTGTTTCATGAAGTGTGGCATTTATTACATTTGTAGCAGTTATTATCTTGGGTGGGAAGTTTCCTGTGAAGGCAATGACAAGTAAATGGCAGGTACGACAATAAAGAAATTATCTAACTTATCAAACAAAGATATAAAATGAAAATGGGAACCGGGTTTATACTGTTGGCAAGTCAATTATTTTGACACTGATTTCGGCACTTTTTTTATATAACTGCAATTCCTGCCATTAATTAAGGTTTTCTTTTTTAGCGTAACTGGAGTTCTATTTCAACTGAGGCGGAAAGCTTGAATCACATTCGAAAAAGAAGTAATTTATAGAACAATGCGTATTCTAGCTTTGTATATACGAGGCACGTAAAATAAAGAAGCATGGAGCTATTTAAATAGTTATATATTATAAAGAGATCCTAAATATAATTGATAAAAACAGTGTCTAATGGAAATAGCAGCTATTAATCTTATGTGAAAATACTGTATAATCCTCTCTTGTTAATTAACATTAACAAAGAGTCTCAGTTGCCTCTTGAAAGTTTTATAATTAAATCGGCATTGCTTACCAAGTGTGTTCGACTCGTTCACCAACTGAATGTTTATATCTTTGGTTACCATGCCAACAGACAGGTCCTTCGTAGAGGCCACGTCAAACAGACACTCGTAATCGTCTCCACACTGGGCTTCAGCTTTTTCTCTTAAACTGTTGTTATACCACGTGATATTATCCGCAAACATGGGCTCGAAATCAGGGACGGAAAACGTATCGACGCTTTCATTGTGAGCATAAGTGAACAGTGACTGGGATTGGTTGATTTGCCCTAAAATAACACCATAATGATCAGCACAAGGTATGAACGTTACACGGACACAGCAGCTGTTATTACATTTAGTCAGAGTTGACCATCATGGAAGGCTTTATGTGCTTAGAAACTCTTAGAGAGCTACCGTGCTGCTACATTTTGTAAGTCCAGGCACAACATGTCTGGTTTGGGTATCACTGAGCAGTGTGGACAGGATCGCTTCTAGATCTTTTTCATATTCTTTCCACCTTTTCTTATCTCTGAACACCTCCTTGGTTTCGGGGATTACTCCCACGTGATTACTGTATATATGCACCCTTCTAACTCCGTTTTAAAATATCCTGCGGTAAAAAAACTACCAAGAAAGAAAACTGTACTGTGACAATGGTATTTTGTTTTATTCACTTTTATATAACTCGGCTCGAAATGATTTTTTTATTTGGTACAATTTTTACGCGAGCCACAAGTTAATAGGCCATTTCAGAATTGCCTTTTGCATCTGTTTTAAAACGAGACCTGGTGCACAAACGCTCATATCAAAATGAGCTATACATGCATATTCGTTGCCTCTTGCAAATCAAGCTCATTTCCATATGAAGGGTTGTGCACCAGGACTCGTTTTTGAAACAGAGGTAAAAGGAACTCGGCGGAAATGGCCTATTAGTTTTATTACTATTAGGTTAAGTAAAGTGTTTGCTTGTTTGTCTGTTTGTTTGTTTGTTTGTTTGTTTGTTTGTTTGTTATCAATGCGAATGTACTCACACTTAGAACCAAAGCGAAAGTGAATCTCCCTTAATGTTGACGACGATGACAAAACTGTCCCATCATGCAATGTGAAGTCGTCATCCGGGTTATCGTTCCACGTTCCCAGCAATCCTTTGGTGGAATTTTTGAAATCATCTCCAGGAGTTACGACGAACGACAGCATTTCCTTTTTCTCGCAGAATTTCACCGACGTTGTTGACGGGAAAGCAACTTGTAAACAGTTTTCTTCTTGTTTTGAGAGAGAGAGGTTTCTACCAACTTGTACACTTTGGTTTGTCAGGTCGTTGTAACCATTGTAGATTGACTGGTCTATCAAAATATCTAATCCACCTAAATATAACAGGAAAAAAAAACATAATTTAGTTAGAACTCCATAAATAGATTGTTTTCTGATCTATAAACGGAACCAGATGTATTCTCTGTTGAATCTACATTTGAGTCTTTCTCTCACGTTGTTAAACAGCCTGGAACTTTTCAGGAGATTATCGGGTTTTAGAATGAATAATAACATTCTTCCAGCTGGGCAATATGGTGTTAGTACATGACCAGGAATTAGGAGCTGAATAGATTAAAAGCGTTGTAAAAATCCTGGGTGTCTACTTTACTTGCATGGATTTATATAAAATCACTCTCGCATCTAATTTAATGACTGGGGGACTTTTCGACGGGGATTCTCGTCTTGGTACACCACTTAGGGTGTCCCATTTCAAAATTTCACAGTTGCTACATATTATGATAAACTTTTAAAGTAAGAAATGAAATTAATATTTTTTTTCGGAGATGTCGCCGGTGTCACGTGTCACTCATCAATAAGATAACTTGTGTGGCTTCATAGCTCAGTTGGTAGAGCATCGCACCATATATCATGATTAAGCAAGATGTTTGTACTTCACACGTATTAGGGGAGAGTATGAGCTTGAGGCACGCTCCCAAAATAGGCTCTGGGACTTTTTAGCTGTTCTTTCTCCGAACAAAACATCCCCGTCACTTTTATATGTGAATTCCCCATTCGCGCTAGTGCGGTGAGGAGGGGAGGGGGGGGGTAAACCACCAGGGGGAGGGGGGGATAGAGGCCCCCCCCGCCATAGAATACATCTCTTCATCACCACCCCCCCCACACCCCACGCACCACGCCCAACCCTGCTCAGCCCCCTCCCCCACCCTCCCCTAAACCCCCGAACCCGGATTGCACTGCCATCTTCTACCTCTCTTTTTTCAACTCGGACTTCAATGCGTGCTCGTATTTTCTTCTTTAGCCAGCTCCGGCTGAGAAAATTTAGATGGGGGGGGGACCGGTTGTGGAATTTCCCTGGGCAAGCTTCGTTCTGGCCTGTAGTTGGTGAATATTCCATCTTGTGCATCAACCATCACCGTATTCACCAAGTCGCGTTTAAACGTGTAATTCCCGACCATCCAGTGTCTTGATCATGAGGATCACCCCAGAACCAGACTGAATGAACAACGAAAAAAAGGGAAATTAAACTGGAAGTTTATATTATTGCCATTAGAAATACTAGGACGTGTGCCTTATAAATGCGATGCGAGTGAGTGTGTGGTGATAATTTCCAACGTAACTTCATGGGCTCGCATTGTTAAGTAGCGCTTGCGGGTTTAAGCTTGAGAAAATACGCATACTGAAAGCGATAACCGAGACTGTAGTAGGGTTGTAAAGAAGATCGTCGGAAAGTACAATTATTTCCAGTCATAATTGTCAAATAAACTTTGAATTAACCTAATGTGGAAACATATTAGATTACGACAAAAACAATCAAAGAGACATACGTTGTGTTGTACTGATGTAACAGAGTCTCTCCGTCTATGTTTTTTTGTGGTATGTTATTAGTTCTCTGGCATCTTTGTCACGTGATATGGAACATTTTTCCAAATGCAACAAAACATTAGCCATCAGTGCGCGTCACCTTGAAACTGCGTGGGAGACATTACAAGCAAACGCCGGATCTCCTGCGTGACCACCCCAGACATAATAGTGTCATAATCGGTGACCACACAGACATAATGTTATAGTGACATAATCCTGGGACAGGTTGAGTGAGTGACACGGAAGTCCCCACATTACCTGATGTAACCATGCGTTATATCAGATAAAAATATATCAATATGGCAGTACAGGACGTAGCACGATGCCGTTAACGTTATGTATCACTGCATAATATACATGACTGGACGTGACATGACATGGTGTTACGAGACATGAAATTGACGTTTACGAGACTTGACACGTTTCGTCATGTGTGACATCATCATGATAGTATACATAACATGGCTGAGACGTGGAAACAAATTATAATACACAATATAAAAGAACCTCGTCTTGGAGGTATGTAACGTTGAGCATCTATCAGATGGACGTAAACGGTTAAAACACTTCGCACTGACTTGTGATAAACACAACATATAATTTATAGGCCTCCTCGTCTGTGTCAAAAACTGTTTCTCGCGATGTGGACCTGTTATTGATAACTGTGACTTTAAGGATGTGACCACCACCGCCAGGACCAAGCTTGAGAGAGGCCCAGTCGTCCCACTGAGTGGAGTAGTAGCAACAGCGACTGTCCAAACCAAAGAACCTTTGATCCTGAAAGGAACTCAGAACGCGTTGACTCGTAACACCAATTGGGCCATGAAGACCGCCAGTCCCAAGAGAATCTCCCCCAGTGAGAGAAACCACGACTGCCACCCAGTACAAGGGACAGGCCATCTGCGAGTCTCGTCTTTTTATATGAAGGTTATACAAGTAATTAAAGTTCAAGTTTTTATTATGAATCGCCCACTGAAAAGCACTTCCTCCTGCGCGTCTTTTCCATCGCTTGTTCTCGATTCTCCACAAAGTATCTACAATGAGCCCCTTATTTCCTTTCTTCTCGTCGAGTTTTTAAACATACCAAAGTTATCTGAGCTGAAATAAATTAAGTTGTTTGAAACTGTTTCCTTTTCTAACTTTAAAATAACGAGTCTTTAGGCGTTTCCCAAAGTTTAAATGCCCCCCCCCAGCAAAACATTAAACCACTCAAGAATAAATATGTACATTATTTATAAACTGTATCCCTTTTCTTTTTTCACATTAATACATGTATATTGTCTCAATCCTCTTTTTTTTCTGTTTTTATTTACAAACATATGTGGTTTAGATTTTCTCTTTTATATATAAATCTCTTCACCAAACTAAAATATAAACACAACCATTTTCTTCTTCCACCTTTTGTGGTTTAGAAAGTCTCTACCATTATTGCCAGCGTTCCAGCCGGCGACTGGAAGACCATAGTAGTTAGTCCAATAACTGTAAAACTTCCTACAATATGTCAATAATCAAATTTAAGCAAATATATATATATATGTCAGCACTTCTTCCCTCACCCTGTAAGTGACAAAACCACCACCACCAACATCATAATGCCCCACACATAATTATGTATTAATAGCAATTCAGTCCGTATCGTCGGCCGGATCTTCAGAATTCTTCAAAAAATTTCAGAAAATCTAATATTCGGAGTATACTGTTGATTGATTGACTGACTGACTGACTGACTGACTGGTAGATGGATGGCTTGGGTTGATGTGTTGATGGATCGAAGGGTTGATGAATGGATGGACGGATGGATGAACGGACGGATGGAAGGAGTGGAGTGGATGGACGGACGGATGGCCAAACTCGACACTAGAGGAAAATCTACTACTCTACTACTGGATGCTAATATAACTTTTTTTTTATAGAATGATTCAATTTGAAAGGGAAAAATACATTTCAGTCTGAGATCGCGTGATCTAAATTTGACATCCAAGTAGTCTAGCTCACTGTAGTTAATATTTGGTGTACATATTTGTTGTTGAAACTGAATGTGTTTATTATTGCAATAAACTTACGGAGCCGCTGGTACCACCCACTGAATTCCTCCATAAGGGTAATTGTACATCAAAAATGTATTGAATCCATTTGTTATTAGGACAGCTTGAAAAGTGTTAGTCTGCAAGGTAAATTAAGTAAAATTACCAAATAATGGAAGTGACGTTCTAGTTTTCACTTAAATTCACGTTTCTTAAAACTCGACGAATGCCTACTAATTATACTCTTTAAAGTCTTTGTCATCCATGCACTGTTAAAAACACACTGATGTACGGATATAATTCAATATAAATAAATAAAAGCAAATTGATAAAATACAATACAATACAATACAATATTTTATTACTCTCCCCAAGGGGCTTTTCAGAGTTAATTTACAATTTACTTGACTTAGGCCCAGTTCAGACGCCGTACTTCACATGAGCCGAATCGAATTCGAATTTAGGCCGACCCAAATTAATTTAGACCGGCTGAATTGATTCAGACGCCGAGCTTAATTCAGCCGAACTTAATTTAATAGGGGAAAATTGCTGTTATATTGGAAGAACATTATAATAATTCATGCATTTGTTTCGGCTCATATGAAGTTCGGCGTCTGAATCAAAGCCGGTCCACAGCCGTTATTCCCGGCTGAGCCAGGCGGGAAGAACGGCTGAGCCGATCCGAATTCAATCAGCCGTTCCGAATTGATTCAGACGCCGTATCTCACATGAACTTAATTCATCGAATTCAATTCGGCTCATGTGAAGTACGGCGTCTGAACTGGACCTTAAATAACCTATAATTTACAATAAAACTACATCTCATAACTGATCATCTAAAAACTTATGTCATTATCATCATCATTTATTAATTAATCTACAGACTATCACAAAAATATGTGTGCAGTGAGTAGTGAGTAGGTAACTGTCGTGTAGGGGACCAGAAAGTGCCCGCGTTGATTTCAAATTTATCTTACTTAAGAGCATTCAGGTAATTGTAGCCAAACTTTGTGAATTTTCCTAAAATGTATCTGGAAACATTTTGTTGTGTCAATTAT
>MU826834.1:318058-426505 GCA_029204205.1 Desmophyllum pertusum | reverse complement strand
GCGCAAATCAGCCCCACAAAATTCCAATTCGACCCAACTAAAAGCCAATTCAGCACTCACCGGAAATCAATTTAGCCCCTGAGTGCATTACAGCCCTAGACTCGGAGCTGTTGTGGCCCTAAGTACTAGAGCCACTTGCTCAGTATTATTTGAGTGGCCCCAATAAGGTTCATTTTAGGCTGGCCGGTGCTGAATAAGACCTATACGTTGGGGTCGTTTTGGGCCTTTTTAATAATCAGATGAAGAAGTTGAATTTGCGTGGGATGAGGTTGTGGACATCACTGCCGATGACATTCATTTAACTGATTATACAAAACAATAAATGGTTAATTAAAAACGGATGCGATGATGAAAATCGGACTGGCAACATGCCCGTGGCAACATACCCGAAAACCTCTTCAAAGAAATTAAGACTTTCGGCTTTTATAGCACCTGAACAACAATATTTTTAGCCGGATGGATTGTAAAAAAATTAAATAGCCTGGAGATGAGCATAATATCTTGCGATATTTCGGTTAATTGCTTTTTAGTTGAAAATACAATGCATGTCGTAATCCGGCGCAGTACAAAGGTCGACACCTTGCTCTGGCCGAGAGGCTCTGGGTCTGAATAGATCATGCGCAGTGTAAGTTCTTCCCGGCGTCCTCTTGGTTTAGATCAATTTTGGCGCTCGTTATAAAACGGTTTTGAGGAGTGGTTTGAGGTTTTTGCTCGACGTTTTGCTCGCTAAATGGAACGTTTTCTTCTCCTAAAGCCCGCTTAATTTCCAAAGTAGCTGTATGGAGTCTTCTTACAGCGGATCTTGGATTGGTACGCCTGTTTTAGGCAGTCTTAAAAACGTCATTGACCAAGGTAAGCTTGTGCCCATCGATAAGCTTATAAGCTTATATTTTCCTACTTTGCTTTTAAGCTTAAGCTTATATTAATGTAGAACTACACTTTGTACGTATTCAATAATGTTATATACAACAAAGAGATCGATGGCTGATATGTTACTCGAAAACATGTGTACAAGATGGATCTGGATGTACAATAGTTGTGTCAAATCTCATTTGTATTGCTTGGCTGATATGAAATTTTTCTATTGTTTCATGCTTATCAAGGGTTCCTCGGGAGAACACTGTTGCTACTGATTATTTTCCCCTTCTAAATTGTGATTGTTATGTATATCTCAGTGTTGTGATTGTAATTGGGCAATTTAAGGTTTAATTAAAACATGTGGCCAAGGCCTGGTGAATGTTATATCTGCTATAACATTGTATTGGCTGATCCCATGATTGGTAGCCTGCGTCGCAGACGGATTTGACCGCCGGTAATGTCCGTCTGCGAATTAGTGCAAAAATCCTTGTTCTAGACCCCCAACGACGTAACGAAATACCGGAAGTGCCTTTCGAAATCCCCTTTATTCTGATTGGCTATGGTAAAAGGCGTGACAGGCCTGTTCGAAGTTCGTGACATTTGCCGTTGCCCTTCAAGAGTGTTTCTAACAGGCAAGATATGTGTTGAAATTTTGAAGTAGAATAGCTATAGAGCCTTCGACTGTGTCGGCACTCTAGCAAATTTTAAGAGGTCAAGTTTGGTCTCCTGTCGGGAAAACAGATATTTACAACGCGTGAGTTTATTAGACAACAAACACTCAGGCGAACCGAACAAGGTAGCTTCCATTTAAACCTGCTGAATAGTTTCTGGGTCTTCCACATCCGTGATAGAAATCGCCGGTATATCCATATTGTTGAAATATATAAACTTGGTCCTCCATCAGCGATCGTAAAGGTGAAATCACAACAATAACACTCGATCATATATCAGCGACTGCGACAATCGGGAGACAACGGAGACACTGAAAGATCAACGACTTTCCAAAACCCGTGGGTAAATTGATAAACACGTTTTTCCCCTGGAAGAAAGATTTGATCGCTTCTCGTTGTTCTGGGAGTAGCTCCGTTAATTCAAACTGAGCTTTCTCTGACCGCTTCGAAAGCTGCACTCCATTATCTTCAGTGATTTTTTAATACTATTTTTAGGCTCGCTCTCCGCTAGCTTCCGGTCCTAGCTCGCATGAAATTCCCTTAGCCAATCACAACCAAATCATAGCTAATTGAACAATAGCTTTATGTAAAGGCCAATCACAGACAAAGTACTCAGATCCAGGTACGTCGTTGGGGGTCTAGAACAAGGATTTTTGCACTAATTCGCAGACGGACATTACCGGCGGTCAAGTCCGTCTGCGACGCAGGCTAATGATTGGCAGTGCTGTTTTGAAGTGTTGGTTTAGGGTACATGTATATGTCAGGTTGGAGTTTGGCTTTATGCTGAGGTATCCTATAGCTTCCCTGTCAAGCATTGATAAATCGCACTATTTACAGCAATTTTCCTCCATAATCCCTTTGTTTCGCAACAGTGTGTATTTTCGTCGCCCTATTTTGTTTGTGCAGTTGCTGTTTTAATTAATGGTGCAGTTTAGGTATATGTCAGGTTGGATGTTTAGCTTTATGCTGAGGTATCCTACCCTGTTAAGCATTGATAAATGGCACTATTTACAGCAATTTGCCTCCGTAATCCCTTTGTTTCGCAACAGTGTGTATTTTCGTCGCCCTATTTTTGTTTGTGCAGTGCTGTTTTAATTATGGTGCAGTTTAGGTATATGTTCAGGTTGGAGTTTGGCTTTATGCTGAGGTATCCTACCCTGTTAAGCATTGATAAATTGCACTATTTACAGCAATTTTACTCCATAAATCCCTTTGTTTCACAACAGTGCATATTTGTCGTCCTATTTTGTTTGTGCAGTGCTGTTTTAATTAATGGTGCAGTTTAGGTATATGTCAGGTTGGAGTTTAGCTTTATGCTGAGGTATCCTACCCTGTTAAGCATTGATAAATTGCACTATTTACAGCAATTTGCCTCCGTTAATCCCTTTGTTTAGCAACAGTGTATATTTTCGTCGCCCTATTTTGTTTGTGCAGTGCTGTTTTAGTTAATGGTGCAGTTTAGGTATATGTCAGGTTGGAGTTTGGCTTTATGCCGAGGTACCCTACCCTGTTTAAGCATTGATAAATTGCACTATTTACAGCAATTTGCCTCCGTAATCCCTTTGTTTAGCAACAGTGCATATTCGTCGCACTATTTTGTTTGTGCAGTGCTGTTTTAATTAATGGTGGCAGTTTAGGTATAGGTCAGGTTGGAGTTACTCAGTTAGGCTTTATGCTGAGGTATCCTACCCTGTTAAGGCATTGATAAATCACACTATTTACAGCAATTTGCCTCCGTAATCCCTTGGTTTAGCAACAGTGTACATGTATATTCTGAGCCCTTTTTGAACATTTGACGTATACCAATGGGTCTGAAAATTGAATTACGAAGTTCATTTTTTACATTGAAAATACAGAACATATGTAGTTTTTTAATCTGCCTATATGGCATGTTGTAATCAACATCACAGAGAGCCCATTAGCTTTTATAGTTAAATGTCTAGTTTGCCATGATGGCATGCAGTGCAGTGAACTTATAAAATTGTTTCATGTCAACATGTTTATATCATTCATTGTTTTTATCAATTTATTTCTGTTAGTATTGAAATAACTTGAGAAGTGGAAACTAGCAAATACCATTGCTTAAATATTATGTTATTATTTTCAGGTGCAAGGATTTGATGTCTTTTTCTTGTATAAGTATCAAACTAATACGTGTAATTCTTGCATGAAAATCGTAGAGTATTGATGAATTATGTCAATAACCTTGTGACTTTAGATGTGTATTTTTATAAAATGTAAATTTGTTGATGTTACATTGTCAGATCAGTATGGTAATCACATGATTTCGAGTGCAATTTGGAATAAATAAGCAGGAGTTTTAAAAGACTAACAAAACTGCACTTGCAATGCAATTTGTCAGTCTTTGAATGTATTCCAAATTGCACAAGAAAATCAATTGTGATTGCTTGTTAATAATACACTTGAAAAAATTCAATTACTTTTTTACAAACACGATTACTAACCTTGCCCTTCGTAAAATTTCCGAAAGTATTTTCAAACCTTCCGATAGAGTTGGAAGTCTTTGGGTGATCTTCGGCAATCTTCGGAAGTCTTCGGGTGATCTTCGGAAGGCTTCGGGTGAACTTCGGCCATATTCGACATATCTAATATGACTGTCGGCAGCCATTAGGGGTCTTCGTGGTTCTTCATACTGACTTCGGAAATCTTTGTTTGTAATTTGCACTGGTGTAATTGCACTGGTGTTACACTTGAACTGCATTTCTCTTAGCCAAACAGAATGGAGTAATTTTTTTCTCAAGTGTATTATTAATATACAGTATCAATCATACAGTTGAATAATAATAATAATTATTATTATTGTAACAAACATTTCTTATAGAGAGCTGCTTCAGTAGTGGTGACGAATTGACCAAGTTTGTACAGTCCCAGTGCATGAACTTTATCATTATGATATCAGTATTCTTCAGCCATGTATTTTTTTCCAGGTTTTTTTTCTCTAAAACAGTCAATATAATGTAGCCGGTATGTGAAAGTAATACACTACACATAGTTGAAATTTATTGAGGATTAGTTGAAGACTGTCCAACACCCATTATATATTACATGTATATAATGGGAGTTGGACATAGTATTCAACTAATCCTCAATAAATTTCAACTATGTGTAGTGTATTTATACTTTCGCATACCGTAGTTATGTTTTTATGTTAAATTGCTACACTGTGTGGATATTAGAAGCTACATAGTCTATTCTGTTATTGCTTCTGCTAGACCAGTGCCCTAAACCATTCTCAGGAAAAGCAGGGATTAATCAAAATTAATGTGTAGGCTATATACAAATAACATTGTTCAACATGGAGCTTTGAACGTGTTCACTTTGAATATTATATGTATGAATTGATAAATATACCATAGACATTTTTACAGAGTTAATGTTTACGTATAATACATGGTGAGAACAGTCATGCTGATAGTGTTCTTACAATTTTGTGATATTGATATATTTACCAATGATTTATGATTAACTCTTACAAGAACATGTTTTTCTGTATTCAAAATTAACAAACTATTGCTCCTGTTCGTTGGAAGACTTATTTTTTGTTTCATAATTAAGTATATTATTTTATTTTATTTTAAAACTAAGTATAGCAGAAATATATACAACTGAGTGCTGACTTTAATGCAAAAGAGAAACCGTAATAAATTGAGAATGATTCAGCAACAACATGTGTGATAGTTTTATCTCTTTTTCCAGTCAGGGCTATTTCAAGGACTGCAAAGGTGCTGATTAAGATCCAAGTTGTGGACGTGTTTTGATTTAATGTGGGCTAAAACAGCACCAACATTTGTTCCATTTTTAGTTTGATATGATTCCAGTCAGTGCTATTTCAAGGACTGTCGTGGTCGTTTTGCCCTTTCTATGGTAGCCTTTCAGACCAGCCAGCAGGTGCCGTTTCGGCTACAGTGGTGCTGATTGAGATCCAAGTCGTGGGGTGTTTCAGCCCGAAACTTGGGCCGTTTTGATTCCTTTCTTTGAGTTCAAAATAGCTCCGGACGGGGCTATTTCAGTATATAGCAGTAGCCATTACAGCCCTTTTAAAATCCAAAACAGCACCACTGTTTTCCAAAAGAGCCCTTCCATTGGGTCATTTCGACTCCCCCAAAAGGGCTATTTCGGCCCGGTTTATTTGGGCCATAACAGCTCTTTCATAATGGGGCCGAAAAAGCCCCCAAAATGGGGCTGTATTTTACTCACCGTTTCGGCCCCATTTTTGGGGCCAAAACAGATCTTTTGAATTTACAGTGTACTTCATTTAGATGGAACTGAAAAACCACTCAGTCGATTTATAACTTTTGAAAAAGTAATACCGAAGTGTTAACCTAAAGTTTTGTACGTATTTACGAGACAAAAGTTGAAATGCAAAACTATTTTTGAAGCTCCAAGTGTCGCAGTGTGTTAGAAATCGAAATAAATAAATTCATGAGGTTTTCAGTTTTAAGCCGCCGCACGGAAAATTTAGTGGTGAACAATAACGACAATAGAGAGTTTTTGTCTCGGAACTATCGGTCTGATAGTTGCCCTTGGAAATTTTATGTTCTAAAAACTAGCATAATTAGCCCTCGAACTTCGTTCTCGGGCTAATATTTGTTTTTTAGAACATAAAATTTCCGTGGGCAACTATCAGCCGATAGTTCATCGACAGAAACACTCTATTGTTATAATAGAAATCGCGAGCTCATAATCTAATTGTTAATTAGTATTTGCTGAAATTTGAAGCAACTGAACCAGTCCCAAAGAAAACCGAGAAAAGGAAACAAAAATATTTTAAAGATTCGATGGAAAGAAAATATTTATGTTTTTGTTCAGAAATATTTCACTTAATGGGCCCAAACCTGGCGATCATCTCATTAGGAAATCACACCTTGACACGGTTGTGTTGGCAGCTTGAACAAACTTTTGAAATCTAAATTTAGAATCGCCGCCAAACTGATCAGTACAATACCCGCAAAAACACATTGTTATGAATTCTAAGACCCCCTGACAATGCAGTGTTACTTTAAGAATTGAGATAATTAATTTTGTTCTCCTGGAGACCAACGTGTTTCTTCCATTTTTTTTTTTTAAAGCCTATTGTTATCAAAGTTGTTCCACTTTTCTTGATACCTACGCAATCAATCCTTTGGAAGTTTGGAAGCTTTTTTCGTTTCTCAGGAATATCGCGCAAACATATATTGACTCTGTTAACATTCAAAATACGTTCTGACTAATTCAAATAAAATTGTTTTTCATAGCATTGAAAACTATTCAATTTACTCATTTGTTCTTGTCTTCCAATATCCCAAGCTGGAAATTACGTATTCACGAAATCATGTGGATGTTATTGTGGGGCTCGTATACACCAAGTCCCAAGCCCTGAGAGGTGTCCCTGATTTTAAGAAATACCCAATAAACGTTCCGTACTTTACGATGCGGGACACCGTTTATCTTTATGTGTGAAGATTAATGGCAGGTGCTTAGCTTATTAGCGAGCTGAATCTAATGCGAAACCACTGAATTAATGTCGAGTACTAACATAAAGGGAGTTCTCCGTTACTAAACTCAGAATTGAAGGCGATTTTTAACCACGTCAACTAAATGAAAAGGTCAGCAATTTGACTTGATGTCTGTGTTTGCGTTAATCAAAATTGTGCCAATGTCAACTCCGCAAGTTTTACTTCTGTTAATCGCTACAGCGAATAGAGGTAAGTGATATGATTGTCATTTTATACTACTGTTGTTTTTGTTGATTCATATATTCATTATATTAGCTAAAATGATAGTGAAGATCAATTTATTGATTGATAGCTAATTTCCCGATTTGTTGAATATGTATATTTTGTAATTAACTGGATTACGGGTCAGCCGTACGTCTCCGTTCTTATAATTATAATGTTTTGCTGCCCACATGCAAACATGATTTATAAGTTGAACCGAGTCTTAGATATATCCAAATCTCGTTGTCGTCTTACATTTTAGAAGGCGAGAACTTTTTTTATGCACAAAGTGATTATAGTTGAGCTGCGCCATCGGGCAAATGAAACACTTCGTTAACCCTATTCAGGCCGCGGGGACTGGGGTGGGGGTATTACCTGCTCGGACTTTGCCATTTACAATTTGTCTATACTAATTCAAGTAAAAGCCGCCAAACGTTCGGCCTTTGGCTAAAAGTTATCTGGGAACAATTTGATATGCTACGTCATTGTTTACGAAATTTTATGTTACCATGGCATGATTTTCCAAATTTGTAATTTTGCTGTAAAAAATAATTAATAGTTAATTTTCCTTAAGAAAGTAACTTCCCCGCAATAATGTTTACCTTTTTAGATCATTTTAGCATTATTTCATTACCATTGATTACGTTTCAGTCATTTTTGGTGGTTCGCTGACGTATTGAAGAAGAAATCCAAGATAGCGGATCCAAGATAGGCGACTGTTCGGAAATCGCGATGTAATTTCTACATCATATGACGTCATAATCTCGTGTTTCATCCATCAAAAGAAACACTTTTGGACGTACTATATAATAAGCTCCAAATTTCGTTGTCGTAGCTTCAATAATATTCAAGTAATGGATTGGGGGCGGGGGATTCCCCCACCCTCGATCTGAAAAAAAAGCGAGAACAAAAAAAACCTGGTCTGAATAGGGCTAAATAATGATTATTGCGTTAACGTTGGTCTATTTTGTTCGACATACTAAATGTATAATGCTAATATATGCTAATACATTTTATTCCAAAAATAGCCCTTTCAGACGATTGCAGAAATATCCAATTCAATGCGCATACCGAGGATAAGGTTCTCTTAAATCATGTGATCAGAAATTTAAAAGTTGGGAAGGAAGACGTGTGCGAAATACGGTGCTATCAAGAACCCAACTGCGTGTCCTACAACTATGGCCCAACGTAAAGTGAGACACCATCATGCGATTTAAACAATCGCACACATTTGCAAGTCTCTCGTGGTGATTTTGTGACGAAAGGGAGTTATACGTACCGAGATGTTTTGGTAAGAGACGTTAGAGCTGTTTAACATACATACAGAAGGACCCTCCTGCCGATGAGAGAAAAACTCTGATTTCAACAATCGTCATTTGAACCTTCGAGACTTTTATTTGTTTATCGGTAGTGAAACCGAAAACCGATCACCTAAAACGGACAGGGGTGGGGATTTCCATATACATGTGAAACAATACTTTCTCTTTCGTATTGTCTAGGTTTTCACTACATTATTCGCGGCAAGTTGGCTGTATTATAATTCCTTATTTTTATCTACGGCTACCTTTTTGTTTAGAATCCCTGCCAAAGCAATCCCTGTCCGCAAAACGCCACTTGTCAAGCTGGCTTCACTGCAAAAGGATATCGATGTATTTGTCCTCAAGGTGACGACGAAGATCAGTGTGAAGGTAAGCAACATTCACAACATTTCATGGAACTCAGCCACAGGGCGTTTTATGCGAGTAGGCTTTGTGACTGTCATAGGACCACATCAACATGCTGTTATTGATGGTTGGGAGAGGTGTTAGATGACGTTAATTAATTCGGTTTGTTGCAACATTTCAATTATGGACTACAGTATGTGATGACATTGACATCGATGACAAACATGATGACGACAACGACGATGATATTGACATCGACGACAATGACGATGACATTGAAATTGACGACAATGACGATAACATTGAAATTGACGATGTCGATAACATTGAAATTGACGACAATGTCGATAACATTGGAATTGACGACAATGACGATAACATTAAAATTGACGACTATGAAGATAGCATTTAAATTGACCGCAATGACCATAAACTTGAAATTGACGACAATGTCGACAACATTGAGATTGAAGACAATGACGATGACGATGACGATGACATTGAAATTGACGACAATGACGATGGCCACAATGTGACATAAATGACATTGAAGGACAATGTCGATGACGACAATAGCGACAAGAATGTCAACGACAACCACCACAATGGCGACGCCGGCAATATCGACGACGATGACATCAATGACGATGATGACAACAATGATAAAGATAACGATTCACAATGACAATGATGATGACATCAATGGCGACGAGATTGACATCGGTGACGATGAGAATGACTTTGGCAAATCCACGACTATAATCACGACATTGACATCGCCAACAATGATGATGGCAACGATAACAAATTGCACTGACATCGAAAACAATGACGACGAATATGATTATTATATTTTTTGTTATTGTTTTCACTTACTCGTGCATAAATCGAGAGCCACTGATTTTTCTTTGTGTATCAGATATCGACTGGTGCTCGACAAGTCCATGTTTGAATGGTGGAACATGTGTTGATGATGGGCGGAACTCATTTAGATGTAACTGTACTGCATACATTAAAGGATTAACATGCGAAATGATTGGTTCGTATATTTCACTTTATCTTATAACGTTATTTTGGCGATTTAGTAGACTCTCGGCGACCCTCTTGGTGATTTCGTCTCTCTCTCAGTGTTTCTCCAGAGAGCCTGCTGATTGTAAATGCACTTACTGATATTTAGTACTACTAGATATCCACGTATTCCATAGCTTCTAAAGTCGATAATAATTTACTCTGGCTGACTGCATCAGCTGCGTGTATCCTATAGCGTGTGTTTGATCTCAAAGTTAATTTTTAACAGGCACATGAATCGCATAGGTTTTTAAATTTGCGTCTTATTTAAATTTTCGTTACTTTAATTGATCGCTCTGCAAGATGTGAGATCATGAGTTTTCGTTGTTAGTCCCTGTCGCCCCATACCCCCTATTTTCCTTCCTGCCGGTTTACTCCAATCAATTAATAAAATATGTTTTCTCTTTTTGGGATCTTTTTTTTTCACGTAGATGTACAGAATCCAGTTGCCCTTTATCCATTAAACGCTGCTTACACTACGAAGGACATGATGGGCCTTCAACCCGATGGAATCTCCTCCAATGTACAGCTTGCTGTTGGACCCGATGGAAATTCCGAAGGCTCGTACCAGTTCTGGGGTACACCTGACAGTTTCATCGAACTCCCAAATAATGGCGGATTAGACACACAATACTCCCTCACGGTGCTGATGTGGGTGTACCCTGAAGGACAAGATGGACCTCTCTTTAACTACAGACCTGCCGGAGGCTGGGAGGTTCACTACTGGATAGTTTCCGGAAAGTTTTTTTGTCGCATGGTAAAAAGAGATGGGTCAAGTGTACCCAATCTGTTAAGTCATCATCTGAAGTTGGGGCAGTGGAGTTATGTCGGAGCTTCATACGATTATAGCACTGGGATTAACAGGATGTGGGTCGACGAGACAGAAATTCATCAGCTGCATCTTGGAGTCTACACGTTGAGTACTAATTACACTGTCAGAATCGGCGCCATAATCGATGATTCCAGATACTTTAAGGGAAGAGTTGCAAGGATCCAAGTTTATAGTACAGCATTAAATCTGGAACAAGTTATAGCTGTTAAAACACGAGGTAAAGGTTGAAACGTTTGGATTGTTAGAAGATGACAAACTACTAGCCGTAACTTACTGACCTACGACAACGATTTTTTAGTGGTCTGTCTGTCTGTCTGTCTGTCTGTCCGACTGTTTGTGTGTTGATGATTTATTTTACAATATATATTTAACGAGGAATACTCGGTGATTATTACAATGCCATTGTGGTCAAGCTGGGGGAAGTATCACGGGGATTTTGACCTTTTTTGGTCAAAACTGTGCTACAATACCTTTACTTATTTACAAAATAATTCTAGAACACCAAGAGAAAAAAATCAACCGAATTCGTGACAGAGGAACAAATCATGTTCTATTCCGGCGCATTTTGGAATCGAAAATGCTAGAGCTTGAAATCCATTTTGACCAGTCCATCTATGGCCAGAAACACTCGTACACAGTTTTAGTTCATTAGGGTGGTAATTTATAACAAAACTGACCATTATTTTTAGGTTTCTGTTAATAAAAAAATGTTTTTTTAGTTTTTGAAATGACACTAAATCCCCGTGATACTTCCCCTTTAAGTAAAATATCCGGGCTCTTACGTATATCATAATGTGTTACGGCGGACTACCTACCGCGGCTAGGATCCCAAACGCGAGCACCTTTAATTAATTCACATTTTCTTTCGTGCGCGTATACTATCCAATCAGAAGCCGAGGATAGCTATCTTCGGATTCTAATTGGATAATATGCGGCCACGAAATAATGTAAATTAAATAACCCTCGGACGCACAAGGGGGGAGGGATTGGCGTGGATCCTTTTCGAAAATAACATTTACTCCAGGATGCGTAAACTTTCAGTAGCTGTTCATTCATTCCTCCCAGTCACAACTGTTTGTTCGCAGTTTTTGAAATTGCCATGGCAACCACGTAATGACATGCATAATTACCCAAATTTCAGATATAATTATTTGTACTACGGTAGTCATGATAATAAGCAACATTGTAGTATTAGTACGTTCTACCATCCCATTATTGTTTTGGAATGATTTTGTATCGATTTTTACCTTTTTCTGAGGTTTTGAGGAAATAGTGAAATCCAAGGTAGCGGATCCAAGATGGCAGATTAAATTACGTCATTTGACGTCATATGACGTCACGACCAACAAATACACCATCTTATCTTGTAGGGCAAGCTTAAGGTTATGTACTAAGGGCACAGTGCTTTCGATGTGTCTTATAATAACATAGTTGATAGTGGGAAATGGTTATGAATCCCAGCAAAGTTATTTTTTATATGTCTTTGTTCGCGTTTTTGGCCTTGACCGTGTACGAAACCTGATAAAATATAATAGGTTTTCACATGACTTTGCATTCAAGCAACTTAACAATAGAAACGTTTCGGTTAGGTAATTCAACCATCGAAAAACAAAAGATTATTCACCTTGCCATCTCTTTGTTTGCTCTTTTGAAGTTAGCCTTTTGCAGTGGCTTCATAACCATCTCCATCTGTTAACTATGATAATAACGATAATGGCAAGGCTAGGAACGTTTTCTTTCCCGTTTTGTTTGGGATCTATGGAAAAACATAAAATACAATAACATTTTCCTGAGTTATGGCACTTCACAAACATTATGAAAATAATTTGGTCACATTCTATTGGTAACAACCGCTTGAATCGTTACCGGTTTTCGCTGATTTATTTAAAGTGTCACAACAGAACATTTTCCCAACTATTCACGCGGTTTATACTTGTTTGGCTGCGTTCTAGCAGGGGTTGCCGAGATTTAACAGTTTCAACACCGACTTTGATGGGGTTAAAAATGTTGGTCAACCAAACCATCCAGAAAACAAAAATCCATCAGTCATAACTGGTTGTACCTACTAGAAAACTGCGAAATAACAGAGTATATATTATGTATTTCCGAAACAGAATACAGAATACAAGTCTCAATTTAAATATAAACATATTGTGAACGTAAGCTGTTAGATCTACGACTGTATTACGAGTAGGTTATGTTGTAAGAAGTGAGCGTTGTGGTGTAAACTCGTGCTTACAAATTTGACTTTTATTATATAGCACATTGAACATAACGAAATATGAAAACGACACTGTTGAAAGCTCCTCTTGCTGATAATAATTAACTTTGCTTATGAGAGAAAGCCTTCACTGAAATTCGAAAACGTTGAACAGCTTTTTTTTTCAAATGTTTATACGTTTGTTTTTGTGTCTGGTGCCAAGTCCCTACCTTCTGACATGACCATTATTAATGTTTGGGTCTTAGAAGATAAAATGGCGACAATTTAATATATCTATTATAGGCAAAATATGTTATATGTAACAGCTAAAACATAATCTAGAAATTAAAAGACGACTTTCCATGGATTAAGATACACAACAAATGTCAACGAAAGTGATATAGGGACTCTGTAAAGCGAGGAAACGGACGGCGGATGGCGGACGGCGGACGGCGGAAAGCGGACGGCGGACGGCGGATATAATATTCGCTTCATTTTATCTTTGCCTCGATTACAGACCTGACTTAACGCTTTCGTGTAACATAAAAATTAGACCATTTTTGTTATATCATCATTACAAAAAATGTTCAATAAAATTCATCCCTTGCCACTGGTTGTATCATTGATGTCCTCATTAATAAGAAAAAGCATATGACTGGTGCCTGCTATGAGAGTCATTATACGCTGAAAAAAAGGCTTGAGACACTCACGCAGTTTTGCACTAGATTGTAGCTCTCCCATGACCACCAGTTTATGGCACCTTCCCTATCTATTCCTATGAATGTTGGTTTTATAGAGTGGGGGGTGGAGGGGGGGTTCTGAACGTCCCGCTTTCCGTACCTTGTACTCCCAGTTCCTTTCCATTGGAAACTTTGATACAAGTATCCTCGTATAGTATCCTCGTATAGTATCCTCGTATAGTATCCTCGTATAGTATCCTCGTATAGTATCCTCGTATAGTATCCTCGTATAGTATCCTCGTATAGTATCCTCCACAAACCAATTGGCAATTTCTTCACAGTTCCTAACGATAGAAAGGCCACGTCACTTCGTGTCGTTGGGTACGATGGGCCATTTATAGAATCGACCGACGAAGAAATGATATTGTCGTTCCCCTGAAATGTGTATTACCGTTTTCCTAACATATCACCTTTTGAAACTTGGGTACGTAACCAACAAAACGCTTTAATGACATAACACAATGAAAATGATTATGGGGTTAACTTGTACGTTCCCAGAATGAGTCCCTTTGATTAAAATAAAATCAAAACTTTCAGCTTAGGTCTATGACAATTTTTGAAATCCTTAGTGCATAATAATGAATGGCGATGACCTGACTCTAGACTAAAATTTACATGGACCCATGAGAACCAATCTTAATATTGTTCACATGTATGTTCAATGGGATGTTAGGGCCTAAGACATTGAGACTCATGTTTCCAGTTTGTTCTGTGAATTATTTCACTGCAAGAGAGGCTGATAGCTATTGAGCCCCTAATTAGCGTACAGGCCTCCTCCTGTGTTCACGGGGAAGAAAAACAACTATTGGACTGTAAAAAATAAGGCATTAGCCATAAGTACGTGCAACGATTGGACAAGTCCTGAGAATATGCTATTGCTAATGCAAATCTGGGTATCTTTACGCCACTGCATGCGGCGTTCTCCTCTCTCGTTTTGAGTGCTAATCATGCCAGATCTAGTTAACCGTACGTGCTGGGATGTGTTGAGAACTGCAATCAGAGCATTGTTCAACCTATGAAATAAAAATCAAGTTTGTTTGATATGTTAGTTTATGATGTTAGTAACCTAAATATCTGGTTTTAAAGGAGCGAAAGCAAAAATTGCAAATATTTTGGAGGAAACTATTTGTAGAAAGCGGAAATCTCGTGAAAACTGAACATTAAGCTGAAAATACCAAATTTGGCTAAAACGGCCTGTCAAAACTTGGTTGCCATGGAAACATCAAGTCACATGATCAAAAAATTGACACACCAAAATGTTCCCAGATAATTTTTAGGAAAAGTCATAAAGTTTGGCCATGAATACCTTGAATTATCTTTAATTACGATAAATTTGATGTCAGCGCGGGCTCTTTCTGCCCCCAGGCAGAATAGGGTTAAGGGTAGAAAATCGAAAATTGATACCCTTTTTAAGGCCCAAAACCGAAAATTGATACCCTATTTAAGGGGAGAAGGCCGTTTTATTTATGAACGAAACGATTTTAAAACAGAAAAGACTTTAACTGGTAGTTCAGTTTTAACAGACCATATCTTTTTCGTCTAGCTGGACGTTTAGGTACTGCAATGAGCTAACTTATTAATATACAAATGAAAGGAACCCTATCTAAGGATCACAATACCAAAAATACTAAATATACCAAAAAGGATACCCTATTCAAGGACTGAGACATACCTATATAGCTTACAAATGAGAGTACCCTCATTCCCCCTCCCCCTATCCCCCAGCTGGACAGATTAGCCAGTTGAGGCATCATGTGCCACGCAAGCATTTGCGAGGATGAGTACGTTATCGCTTGTAGTTGTACCATACTCTATTTCTGAGTTGGTTGGAGGCGCAGTTAAGATTAGAGTTAGGTTATGAACAAATCAATAATTGTAAAATTTGTCTTTCAAAATCAGCACTATCAGATCATTGCAGAATCATTCAATTCAAGCCTCAAATAAAAGACAAGGTTCTCGAAAATCACGTGATCAGGAGTATGAATGCTCAGAGCAAAACACTTTGCGAATCACGGTGCAACCAAGAGCAAAACTGTGTGTCCTACAACTACGGCTCCGTACACAGCGACACACCATCTTGCGATTTAAACAATCGCAGCCATTTGCAAGTTTCTGGCGGGGACTTTATAACGAAGATGGATTACATCTACCGATACATTTTGGTAAGAACTTCGGAAACGAGCACGAGCACGAGCACGAGCACGAGCACGAGCACGAGCACGAAAATACACTGAAATAAACGAGTGGGCGAGAGGCACGATAAGAAAAACGTGTTTGTCGTGACCGTCTGAGGGTCACGTCAAAACACTGGTCTATTATGAGCGAGATAAAGACAAAATAAAAGAGAGAGCGAAAGACACGATCAAAAAGTTGTTTGTTGTTACCGAGAGTAACCTTAAAACACTTATCGGTCCTTATCGATTGTGAACGAGTGAAATACAAACTATTGTTTTGTTTAACATTAGAATTCCTGTCAAAACAGTTCATGTCCAAGCAACGCTATTTGCCAAGCTGGTTTCACTACAAAAGGCTACAGATGTGTTTGTCACCAAGGATACGTTGGAGAGCAATGTGAATTAGGTATGTGGAATTCCGATTTAGTAATAATTTTAAGGTGAATACTTGAAATTAAAGTTGAAATCGACGTGTTTATGAAACGTTCTCCTCTTAATCATTGGAATGTATTGTTCAAAAATATGGAATAAAAGGGATAAGTCACCATTTCCACAAATATATATGATCGGCTAAAAGTGCCTCACAATTCCTTGCTGAATATCAGAAAAATAAGGAAGGAAGGGGAAGAGAAAGGTGGAATTGGTGGTGGTGGGGTGGGGTTGCTTCGTCTTTTAGGAACACGCCGATCACTGCGTGAGGGTCGCCAACTAAAATAATATAAAAAAATATATAATATATATTTGTATTTCCTAATTCTTTAGTCTTGATTCCTGGCCCAACTGGCACGGCCTACATGCGTATCGACGATCGCAAGACTTGGTCCAATGCAGATACAAGATGCAAACAACTTGGAACCCAGTTGGTAAAATTGAATCGTCCATCGAAAATGACTTCATCAAAACCAAACTCCTAAATTCATCTGCAGACTACGCTTGGATTGGACTCTCTGACCAAGAAAATTTTGGAACCTGGCAGTGGTCAGCAGACATGAGCACAACTGAGTACCTATATTGGGGTGCTGATAACCCAAATAACTATGGCGGCAACCAGCATTGTAGCCTGATTCTCAGACGGTCCGACTCGGTCCCCCACTCCCTCTCTCCGTCTGAGAATAAGGCTACCAGCATTGTGTCCTTATTCAAATGGGGGATTCATATGGTTTTCTCTATGATGGCCACTGGAATGAAGTAGGATGTCATGGAACTTTCTCATTCATTTGTGAGAAATAAATCTCAATTGTGTTAAGTTAAAATTATCATTCCAAGAAAAAAACAACAACAACAAAAACAAATAAACAAACAAGAGACTCGTTTACTAGGTGGCGGGGGCCGCGGGGGGGAGGGGGGAGGGGGGGGGGGGGAGGAATCCGTCTCTGCGCCTCTCTAAATGTTTATTAAGCAAAGCCGCTAAACTTTCCGATTTTATCTTCAACTTTAAGGTATCTAGGGAAAAAAATTGTTATGAAAATGTGTTATTTGTTATTGTTGTTATTTGTTATTGGGGAAATTTGTTATTTGTTCGTAATTGTCCACATAACTTGATGTTCGCTCGCTCTTAGCAAATGAGCATAGGGGAAGGTCTAGCTATTGTAAACATTAAAATATAAAGGGTTAATTGTAGTTACGTTACGTCTCTTGTAGATGGCATCATAGTTCACCATTATTTTATTAAAAATGTTAAATCCCGTATGTAAAATGGCCTAATGGTTAGCGCGTTGGATTTCAGATCGAACGGTCCGGGTTCGGGCGATGGTCGGGGTCATTGTGTTGTGCCGTTGGCTAGTTACGATGGACTAGCCTTCTATCCAGGGGAATGGCGATACTCCTAGTCACTTTATGCTTTGGAAACTGGAGTTAGCACCGGCCTGAAAAGCCACTAGGCTCTTGGCTTGTATACATACTAACTATAACCGCGAGGCCAAATGGCCGCGGTGGAGATTTCCCAAGGCTGTGATGGGAAAATGTACATAAACTGTACATTTAAATGCACAGTGCAGTTTACTTGATTGAAACGCTCAGAATGTTTCTAGACAGTTATGTCATTTGTGGTTTATTTCAAAATTTAGTTTTCTTATTCATTTACGTCATCTACATGGACAGTTTTTTAAGAGGGTAGTGGTAATCGAGGGGGGCTGGGGTATTCACATATTTACGATCACGGACAAATACAGCCAGCTCTGTCGTATTATTAGTACGTTTTATCTATTTGGTACTTTAATTTATTTCACTGTGGTTAATCGAGGCTTTCAACGAGAAGTTAAAAAGGCCATTTCAGAGTTGCCTATTTTTTTACCTCCAGTATATCTCAATACTATCAGCTAAGATAAAAATAAAGATAGATAAAATTCGTATGACAGCGGGGCCATGTAATATCCTCTATATACCACTCCAATCAAGGATAAATTAAAGGTATTTTAAACTTTCACCTTGACATATATTGAGCAATCGCACCAGAATATACTATAAATGCCCACTTTTAAGAAATTAATGCCCTAAACCTAATTAAAAACAAATGTACAGTGTATACCCAAAGCCTTTAGCCGACACTGTGTAACCTTTCAAGGAATCAATCATCAAATATAAAATTGTCTGTATAGTGGATATTTACACAAACTTTGATATTAAGTTGTAGGTTTTATTTAGTTTAATTATACAAATTAAAAAAAAAAATGAAAATTAAAAGTCGTAATCAAATTAATGCTTTAGAATATGGATTTTCAATCTGTATAATATTTTATCTTGTAAATAAAATCTAATCTCACTCACCTCGCGATCTTGTCGGCTTGTATTATCACAGGGGCTACTTATTTGTGATGGACCTGTGTCTAGTCATCGACCACTAGAAATATATATTTTTTCCCAAATCGATCAGTGGTAAAACATTCCTGGCACGAAAAGCGCAGAGCAAAGCATTCATTGACGTCTCGAAAGGTTTGAAACCGGGCCTTTGGGCCAGTTTTTGCATTTCCCCCTAAACCTTCGTTGGAAGGAAACAAGATGCATACATATTCTCAGAATTAACCTGGAATTAGTACAATCAACTCGCCAAGGTCCAGCCGCCTACTAAACATAACTTTTCAGAGCCTCCACAGACTAGAGAGATAGTTGTATACAACTATTAGTTGTCTATCATAAAAAGTTGTCGATAAAAAAAAAGCCAGTGTGCGAAGCTAGTTGTCGATAACTAAGGCCCTTAGTTATCGATACTAGCTTCACACACTGGCGTTTTTGTTATCGACACCTTTTAATGATCGACAACTACATTGTAAATAGTTGTCGACAACTATCTCTCTAGTCTGTGGAGGCCCTCAGACATTTTACCACTCTCTCTAATTCCACCACATTTCCACACAACAATAAATGATGATCAACAAATGATGTCACACAACTATTGTTTGCCCCGTATTTCTCACTATTGTTCGTGAGCCTGGGGGGGGGGGGGGGGGGGCAGATATGAAAATGAAACTTACATGGTGTGTAAGGCATCCAATAATCTTTATTTTAGTGGCAGTCACGTGTCGATTATGACGTAATACCCATCTTGGATCCTAAATCTTGGACTTTTAAATTGTTCAGAAATGTCACAAAATCTCCAAATTTGTTTTGAAAAAATCAAGAAAAATATAAAGATGCTAAAACGGCAACGATTTTGGAAGGTTTTCATCGTAAAAAGCAAAACAATTTTATGAAAAATGAAAATTAAGCTAAAAAATCAACAAATTTTGGTAAAACGATCTGTATCTCGAAAATTGTTTGTGCTATAAAAATAAAACTTATGTGGTGTATAAAAGCATTCAAACATGATTATTTTAGTGTTAATTACGAAACAATTATGATATCATAGCACGCCAAAATAACGTGATATTTTAAAAATGTCCGTCATCTTGGATCCGCCATCTTGGATTTTTAAATTGTTCAAAAATGTCAGAAAATCACCAAATTTGATTTTAAACAAAATCGAAAACAATACAAGGATGCAAAAATTGTAAAGATTTTGGAAGAAACTCTTTGTAAAAAGCGAAAATATTATGAAATTTAAGCTGAAAATACCAAATTTGGCTAAAACGGCCTGTCAAAACTTGGTTGCCAAGTCACGTGATCAAAAAATTGACACACCAAAATGTTCACAGATAATCATTATTTCGTTGTTATAAAAATAAAGAAATTTTCTGTCAGGTAAAAAAAAACAGTCAAAATTGACCTAATTTCTTCTTTATTTATTTTCTCACCAGGTGTTTACAATTAAGTGGAAAGCTATACTTCTTTTGAAAGAGTAGTAAATAAGCTTTCAAGAAAAAATATCCTTGTCCAAAAGAACCCATAATATGCTTGAATAAATTAAATACATTACCATAAATGTGCATAAATTAACCACAACATTTGGACAAAAAGCAACAAACTTCAAAATGGTGTAAGGTTATAAGGAAAAGTTGAAAGCACAAATGTTCCTTGTTACATTGGCAACATATCCAGCAAGTTTGGCTGAAAAATAATGAATATATAATTTATTAGAATTTATATAGTGCGCCACACTCAGGAAGAAATTTGATATTTATGCTAATTAGGCGTCCCAAACATTATAATCGATTTTTTGCTCTGTCGTTCCAAAAACACTTTATCCTCGAGATATATCTATTATCCCTATACTCAAATACAACTCCAGACATTTATTCAAAGCAATAAGCAATGTTTCGAACATAAAAAGCAAAGATAAATAACATTTCATTGCATTTTTAGTCCATGTTCGTGCTTACGCAATAACAACACAGTACTGTTTACAGAAGTCTTACCTCGATTCGTCGCTTGTATTTCGCAGCTGACGATCTAGATTGCTTTCTTCTTCACTCTACATTCCATCGTTGCTATCATCTTCTTTATTCCTTGATCCTTTCTGGCTTTTCAGGCTAAAATGTTTCGAAATTACAAATTTCGATTTCGCGATCCATTGAACGCCTTTTCATTATTCAAACTCACAATTAACCAATCGGGAAATCGATGACGTCTTCCGAGGTTAAACAGTTCACCGTAAAAAAAGTCATTTTCACTTCCGGTGCCAACGATTTCTACAGCTTATTAAGAATCACGGCTCGTCAAAAGTAAAAAATATCATTAAAACTGCTACCGAACTGTGAAGTTTTTTTTAATATGCAAGGTGCTGAACATCAGAATAGAGGAAATAAGAAACCAACAAAATGGAAATAGATAATAACAATATATATTATGTATGTACGCGTACATGTAACAATTGCTCTCTAGTACCAGTAAAGCCTGGTTTTCACTAGCGACGCAAGCACAAGCGCAAGCAACATACGCAGACGCAGTAACGCGTTGATCATCAGTGCCTTTTGTTTACGACAAATCAACACGTTACTGCGTCTGCGTATGTTGCTTGCGCTTGTGCTTGCGTCGCTAGTGAAAACCAGGCTTAAGCAAAGACTAATACGAAATGCATACGACGGAACTCGAGTTAATAAGAACCCATTCAATGCGGCCACCCAGTTGATATGACCATATTTTGATGACCTGTAGGTGGTCAGAGCTATTCTTCCATTGAACTGTTCAATGTCAAGAACCTCCCTTAAAATAGCCTATCCGACGCTTACACAAACTGTTCCACATGCTAATAACCTCTGAGTTACGAATAACAAATTAAGACTATATTCTTTGAAAGAAGAACGTATTTTTTCATATCAACCCACAACTCAGACCACAACACATCGGATACAACCAGATAATTATAAGGTTTGTAGAAAAGAACATAACCTAATGTTGTGCTTGTGTTTTATATTTTTGAAAGATGTTAAATTTTTTTATATTTTAATTTTATATTTACTTGAACAATTTATATATGTAATTGGGAGGCGGCGTAACATTACATTGAATTAGTTACTTACAAAATCGAATCAAAAACCAACTCAATGTGTGTAAAATTCAAATCCTCGACACTAAAGCGATTATGAATAAAATGGTATCGCACAATATTTGAAATAATTACACAAATGTTGCTATACGAAATTGGTAGTGAACGAGTTATGTCTTTGTTTGTTCGTCTACTTGTTTTATAAAATAAAGATACCAATATATAGTGTAAATGAAAAACACACCCCGAAGAGTTGTAAAATTCAAGAAGTTGACAATTTAGCCAAGCGGAGTGGAACTGTTACCAAACCAGGATTCATGTTATCAAATCTCTTTACACAACGTGCCACGCGGCTGATAGCTCGACGCGATACTAAAGTAACGATGATCTATTTTGCTCAAATGTGTTTCTGTCAATTTAAACCGCGGTTAGTTTTGAATATCAGAACAGATCAAACATATAAACAAGAAAAACTTCATTGGAATAGGTTATATATTTTATCATCGGCTTATATATTTTATCGTTAACAACATTATTTCATTTTGTCTATAGAACCATTGAGTAAATATTAACTAATAATTTATTCCAATGAACTGTTCATTCTCACGAGCCACACTTAAAAGAGCTTATCGGCTCGTTACACAAATTACACCACATGCTGACGACCCCTAAACTAGCTTGAAAAATATTCTCGTTTCAGCTGTTTAGTGATGAAATTCCGCTTGAGTCTCCATCGTCTGTTCTTCACAGCTACCTTTCTGTAATTATATATTTTTGGTTTAACATTTTTAAATCGTCTGTTATTTGGATTATTTATAGCAACATTTCTCTTTACGTGAGCTATTGTAATTAATGTGCCAACCAGAGAAATAAATTGGCTGTAAACAAATTAGTTCCTTGATGAGCTATTAGTACGCGCACACATGAAAAACATATTTTTCAAACCAAGATTTCAATATTTATTTACCAAATTCCGATATGTTCCGGCTTTGGTCGCGTCGACTAGTTTTCAGGCTCTCTCCGCGTACATGGCGTAGTCGGTCTTCTATTTGGTATATGTTATCAAATATGTTTTTACTATACATTTCGTTTCCGGTGAAATAACATCTTATGATAGATACAGTAACGAATAAAGTTACCCGTACTCTCCTTCATATTCAATTGCAAATGGAAAGCTATCGCACAAAATTATAAGATTACTATCCTTATAATACAGGCTGAGAAATTTCTGAACGCTGATTGGTCAAAACGAGCTGAATTTATCTCAAATACCACTCCTGACTTGCCATATTAAATATAGACAGTCCCGAATAGCAATTTTAGGAAAATTAATGTTCACAATAACAATTCTATTGTACTAAGAAGGATGCCTGTCGTGTTACCGTTCGTTGAGTCACTAACTTGATCGAGATAAAGACAAACCACAACGAGCGAGCGAAGACACGATAAAACAATGTTTGTTGTCATCGAGCGAAGACTAAACATAACGAGCAAGCGAAAGACACGATAAAACAATGTTTGTTGTTATCGAGCGAAAGACTAAACATAACGAGCGAGCGAAAGACACGATAAAACAATATTACATTGTTATCGAGCGAAAGACAAACCATAACGAACGAGCGAAAGACACGAATCGTGATTGACGCGGTCCCATGTGTTTTGACACCATGTGGAAACAACGGATAAACAGTCCTCAGCACCATGTCAATTTATATATTGAATATTTAGTATGAATACAATGGAATTACAATAAAATATTTTGTCATATATATGGCATTGAATCTGTCCGTGCATAATTTTCTTATAGATGCACGGCTAAAGTAATAGAGCATGCTTGTCCCGGATCTTCAAAACATGCAGCTTTTCTTGACTTTTTTTTATCCAACTAAGGCCTAAGTTTTGAAATGTCCCAACATTTTCAAAAAAAATTGTCAGGACATGTTGTCAGAGACATCTTGTCGAGTAACAAAAGGTTCAGTTACTAGCACAATAGCTTTTCACATGCTATAAACCTCTTGGGACATTACTCAGCTGTCCTCTGCAAAACAACGACGTGAAATTACCAAATTCTGGGCTTTGGGGAGAACAGCTTTGTCCTTCACAACATTATTAAAATCATGAAGTTGGTTCGACCTGTAACGATTACCACAGAAAATTAATAGAAACAAACGAAAAAAACAATGCATTGTTATTCACATATTTTAAATCCAGTTTTGGTGGCGTAAACCATAGAATACTTGCACACAGTCCTGGAGGCCGCGGTAAATTTGAATCAAATATATGGCAACACGTGCTGCAAAATGCAAATTTGTTATTCTCAGAGAAAAATACAATGGTTAATCAAGAAAGCATTGTTATCTGGAGTCACCCGGTGCGTGGGGAAGTGGCTTGTCCAGCTTCAGGGCAGGACTACGGTTGCTTTGAAGTTTTGTCCGTTTTGACAAAATTTGTCCGACTCACAACAAGTAGGTCGCACTTGTTTTGCGATTATTGTATCAAACAAATTTCAAAACGTGCACACGTGCGACGCGGGCCAATCATAGGACTGTGGCTTCTTTGTTATTTTATCTTTTTGGACAAGTTGTTCGTCCTGAAAACGTAGGTCGCGCTCGTCTTTGCTATAATTGACGCTTAAATTGAAGAAATCCACTAAAGTTACCAAACTTGTCCGCAAGTGCGACCCGGGCCTTATTAAGTGGAATATATTACGAGTAAATTTGACCAATAATGCTTTACCTTTATTGAGAACTAAGTATAACAGTATCATCGAAGGCGATGGATTATGAAGAAAGAAAACAAGTTCGCTCTCGGAGCGGCCGCGACCGGCTGCATTTTCTCAAAATAGCGACAAAGTGTGTCACAAAGTGAATCGTTTAGAGGCATTAACATTTTTTAGTCATAACACGAAGTCAAAAACACTAACGTTTTAAATAAAAGATAAATTTCAACGAATTTGTTTTGCTTTTCAACGTCAATTAGTAATATGCAGAAACACAGAGGGCCCTCGCTTTGTTATTTTTTACTAGCTTCCGAGCGATTTCCGAACAATTCTCGGCTTCAGACCTCGCGCGGTTCAATTCTCAGTTCCAGACCTCGCACCAGCCGACCGCGTATTTAAAATGGCCGCCAACAAAACACAAGAGAAGATCGGTAAGTTATTAATATTTTATTCATTCACAATCTGATGTGAGGGCCCCCTGTGCAGAAATTAGGAAAGAAGCCGAAACAATTACCTCCGGCAAAGTTGAAAATAGATTTGTCAAACTTTCAGAAACTTTCTAGAAATCTCGAGAGAAATCATAAAATGGAAATTTTCGTTGAAGTAAGTGTCTGTTCATGCAAGAAATGTTAAAATATTGTACGACCCTGGATTAATAAACCATTATTATTATTATTATTATTATTAGTTCTTTCTTCGCGCTAGTTCGCTACTGTGTACGTTTTGTGTGCTGCCGCGGCCACTCACATGTACGAAGTTTTTTCTTTCAAGTGCCTGCTATTTTCTAAACCAAATAGAAGATGGTTTTCTTATATCCTATAAGAAAATGATGCACTTTTGAGGTCTAGAAAAGCAGCTGAATTGCGGCTCGTGCATTCACTAGCTGCTTTTCTAGCCCTCAAGCGTGCATCATTTTCTTATCGAATGTAGAAAACCATCTTCCATTAGGTAAATAAGGCTTATTTACGAAAATAGTGACGTCTTCTTGTGATTATTTTTGAAACAATATGAAAGGATAAATAACAACAACGAGAACCACAAAACAACAACAGCAATAAACAAACAAACAAATAAGCAAACAGGTAAAATGAAAGCAGCTGATCCAGTAGATTGGCTCGTGCAGAAACAGTTCCAGTAGATAGGCTTGCACATAAACAGTTCCAGTGGATAGGCTTGCACAGAAACAGTTCCAGTAGATGGGCTTACACAGAAAACAGTTCCAGTAGATAGGATTGCACAGAGACAGGTCAAGTGCATTATCCGGGTCTCTTTAGAAGCATTACGTATATGCGGGAAGAATCTATCCCGGATAACTATATTGAATTTACCGCACAGTAGATTTAGAAAACTGGGCACCAGATTATAACCGTGTTATTTCGCTAACTAATTAAAGAGTCCAACGGATCTTTTCCAGTTGCATTGTGTGTCGATTCTTGTTCTTCATTTTTATTGGCTGAGGAGTCTCCATCCTTGTTGGCTTCTGTGCCGTTTGACGCATGAGCAATGTCTTCATTCCTATTGGTTGCTGAAATGGACTCTTCAGTCTTAGTGGCTGCTGAAATTGACTCTTTATTCCTATTGGCAACTGGAATGGACTCTTTAAACCCATTGGCTGCTGGAATGGACTCTACAGGCTTAGTGGCTGCTGGAATGGACTCTTTATTCCCATTGGCTGCTGGAATGGACTCTTCATTCCTATTGGCTGCTAACCTGCGATCAGGCGTTCTTTTCCTTTTCTTTCTTTTCGCGGAGAACGAGAGCGCGGAGAGAGAGAGAGGAAAAGGAACGCCTGATACAATTATTTGCCGATTCGCTTTCCACCCACTTGTCAATGATCTGTCAAGCTGTCAATTTTCAAAATCTACGTTACAGTTCGTGACATTTGTACACTTGCCGTTCTCTTGAATTCGGTCTTCTGACCTTCTTTGCTTCAAGTGCATTTCTAACGGGCAAGATATGTTGTATTATGAGGAGCATTTTGAAGTAGAATAGAGCCTTCGACTGTGTTTTTGCCATCAATTTCATTCCGAAAAACAGCACTGACTACGATTGCGTTGCACGACACAAATTTGCATAATAACGTCCTAGGACATGTCTAGTCAGTCGTTATGGTCGAATGATTCCATGATTCCGTTTAGAAATTTGAATCAAATAACCATTTTTTAAGCGGAAAGCTTCAGCCGTTTTAAATGTAAGATCTTTATATTGGCTTAGTAATGATTCAGAAGAGTCCTTCCCTTCGCAAAAGGCGGTAGCGGAGTGGGAAAGTAGAAGGCCTTTCTTGTACTTTAAAGGGGCACTGTCACAAGGACGCATGCGCCAGTCTCGCGAGTCGAACTTGAAAAGGTTGGGCCAACTTTTTCAAGTTTGAGTTGCCAAATCCAAAATGGCGTCGACTAGTGGCGGCGGCGGACACGGTGGAAAGCGTAGCAATTCAGGGCGGAAAAAGAATATTCAATACCCCGACAAGAGCCAAGAGAGAGTGGACAAAAACCCCATAAACGCATTTATCTTGAAGATAACAGTTTCAAAACATGGCTTGAAGCGAAATTCGTTGCAGGTTACGAAGGATACAGTGATACGATACCGGCAGCAGTTCGAACATTTTTTTTCGAACGGTTAGTAGCAGCCGTTCGGCTTGCTAACCGTTCGGGTAAGTGAACGGCTTTTAGCCTTTCGAACGGAAAGCGTGTTGTACGTTTTCGCGTGAGAGGTCACAGCTGAGGTCACATCTGTTTCGATCACTCGTCTCCTCAACAACAAATGTGTCGCGCCTGTTCGAAAAAAATATTCAGCCGTTCCAACGGCTGCTGCTACCCGTTCAGAAAAAAATCTTCACCCGTTCGAAGCTAAGCCAGGTTATCCGTTGAGAAAAAAAATATTGAGCCGTTCAAACGGCAACGGTTATCCGTTGAAAACTTATGTACGAATGGATAAATCTAAGCTTGGCTGTCGAAAGTGCGTTGCGTTACGGCCGTTGCAAAAATATTTTGTATGCAAATCATGTTTCGGAAATACGTATGCGAACAGCGCACGCTGTACAGTAATATTACGACTTTATCTGTTTTACAAAATCGTGATTAGAAACAAAATACATGCAAATATTTTCACTAACCGTCATTATGGAATGGCGGCCAAATAATTTATGGTCGACAGGAAGTGAGCAGTTTTCGCGCATGCGAATCCGTGACAGTGCCCCTTTAATCGAGCGTGCACGCCGGATTGACAAAAGCCATATTAGGTACGCCATGATTGACGGAAGTATTGTTTTTCGACCAATCAGGAAAACATTCAGAATCTGAATCTTGTACATGAGATCCGGCAAGTAATTGTATCAGGCCCTCCTCTCTTCGAGGAGGTCCTGATCGCAGGTTAATTGGCTGCTGGAATGGACTCTTCGTTCCTATTGGCTGCCGGAATGGGACTCTTCGGGCTTATTGGCTGCTGGGGTATCGTCGGGCGCAGGAGTAGTAGTCCCGTCACTCGTAAGGGTGTCTGAATTTTCTGAAGTACAAGCGAGCTCTTCATTATTCTCCACTCTGTCCTTGCTGAGATCAGGATCCTTGTCGATCATGTCTTTCTGTTTGTTGTCTCCACTTGTCGAGTCCATCTCAAGTTCTTCATCGTCAGTTTTAATCCCCTTGTTTTGAATTCCTATCTCGATAACAGCATTTACTGCATGCTGAGCAATGTGTTTGCCGCTTTTGTCTTTCTGGTTGGCTTGCTCGTCATTGTTTGGATTAGTTTCTTCCATGGCGCCTGAGCAGTCTTGGTTTTCACTTCCAGCTGGTGCTAACTGCAAACCGCTGCACGCTTCCCTACTACCCGGTCTCTCAGCACTGTCCCTTACCGAGGGAGATCTAATAAACAGCGGGTCTCCAGCACAGCAAAGACAGATAAACAGGCATAATACACAGTCCGTGAAGAAGACCAAACACGACAATGCCGAGGAACATTCGGAAGAATATAAAGAAGATCTCCGAAGTGGAGAACGCTGACATGGCCATACCAATAAACGTGCTGAATCCTGCAGGACACAAACAAACAAATAAACATGACAGTTTTAAAAATATTTCAGTAGAAAAGCCGACCACTAAGGTTTCCACTGAACTGCCAAACAACACTTAAGGACGTTCGCGCCCAATTCTTCCCACGTTCAGATATTTTTTTAACTTTTGCTGCAGTTAGATAATGACCAACTTATGTCAAAAAGGCAAAAAAATTAGGGGGTCACCGTGCTCGTTTCGGAGATAAAGCGCATTGAAGATCGTAGTGTTTCTAAAACTTTTGGTCATGTAAGGCGATATTGGCTTCATTGCTATCAGCAAATATTAATGTAAAATGGAGAACTCTTTATAAGATGGATGTGTTGATTTCAACGCAAATAGGCCTATTGAGTAAATTTTTGCAGCTGATGTCAATCCTTCAGGTAGAATTAGCCTTACAGAAGGATACTTTTAAGTCATGCACACCCGCATTCGTAGAAAAATTTGATCGCAAATGAGTAGAAAAAACGAAATAATCAAAACTTCTCACGTTCAGATTTTGTTTGTTTTTTGTTAAAATGGAGAGAATCAATAAAGGAAGTGATATATGAAAAGAAAAACAGGGGTCACCGTGCTTTCAAGAGAGTAAAATCCAAGCCAAGTTATTCAAGCGGCCTCCAGCACTATGTTTGTCCAGTTTCATTCTCAGCGCGCGCGCTGGATGCATGACGTGGCGTGCGCGTGCGGCATGAATAGCGTGCGCAGTAAGGATGCGCACTAGCAATGGGCGCGAACGTCCTTAAGGTCGAGAAAAAACCTAACTAAATAAACAGAGCAAACAGGAAAAACTCAGCTTAATGTATCAGGCACTCTCCAGGACCCCTATAAACCATATATTTTTGAAAGCTTAATAATTCCAGATTATGGCTTTTTACTAAATAAAACGATAAACTTAAATGTGTTTCGAAAATGGGAAGCTTTGTGTAAAAGTACATGTCTTTTATAAATCATGTTCCACTCCCTCCGGAAATAAACAGAAGAAAACGATTAACACCATATTCGTTTCTCAACGCGTTCGGCTAAAAAAAACATGTCTCAGATTTTTGACAAGTGCGTTTGTTTTTATTTTATTGGCAAATGAAAGTTGGGAGTGACAATTACTTAGCACTCCCTGTGGAAAAAAAGCTATAGCTTTAAAATTAAAAGTAGTATTAAAATTCGCAGATAAGGTTTTGTAGAAGAGATGTATGTTATCATTCTGACCAAATTTCAGCCAAATTGGTTGGATGGCTGCCGACTTGGAGTTCAAAACATATGCGTCGCTCGGCAAAATTTTCCTTCTGAGATATAGACTGTTCACAGTCCCCTATTTTCCCGTGTTGTTGTATAGGTCTATCGTAGCAGACTCGTGCCCCGTCACTATTTATATGTTTTTGGGATGGGAGAAGATTAGATACGAGAGTGGTTTGGAGGCGCGCGGGGGGTTATGGGAAGGGACAAAGGCAAAATATAATTTCCCTTCGTCCCTTCCCATGACTCCCGGCGCGCCCCGATCTACTCTCGTATCCGATCTTCTCTCAACCAAAAATCACATAAATAGCGACTGGGTACGAGTCTGCTATCGTAGGGTTCGCGGGGCCGCCATCTTGGTTTCTCATGGCGAGCGAAAGCTGGGGAGAGAACAAAATGCCTGTGGCGACTTGTGCGCTGTTTTGTGTCGCAGAATTAAGGTTACCGTAGACCTTCGCGGGTGTCCTTCGGGAAAAAAAAATTATAGGCGCGTTGTTTTGAACGCAACTACCATAAACTATATATCAATGTAAAGGTTATGGCATGCACTATCCGGTAAAAATTGTTCGGCTTTAATTTTTTTTAACCGTAAGATGAGTGCGCCCCAAAAGCCCAAAACGACTGGCGTCTCTTTGAGCGAATTTATCGTATATCGAATTCGAGCACACAAACAAAACAACTGCATTATATCAATCACAAGGCGTCAATCTTCAAAACCGTGTGGGGCTTTCTCGAAATTCCTATTGGTTGCTTTGCAATTTTCTGTCAAGTTTGCTTATCAAAAATTTACCGATACGTGTTTACAATGAAGGCCATTGCGGGAGATAAACTTTGAAAAACAGCAATCCCTCACACGGTATTTTTGTTTGATGTCTTGGGAATCTTCGGGTCAAATTTCAAGGTAATCCGTTAAATTCTCATACCCTATAAATTCGTTCAAAGGGGAACCACTCGCGTAAAAACGAAGTCAGTTTTTTTCGCTTCTAAAGGTTTATAAGCATTTCACGCCTTTGCTGCGTCATATGTCAACACTGTGGATGCAGGAAACCCCGCCTGCGGAGTCCCCAGAGACTCTGCGCGAGATACTAGTTGAGTGCGTGACTATAGTTCAGGATTTCTTTGCAAACTAGCCCAATCCCCGAGTTCTTCTACATGTACTTACTTTGTAGCTTTGATGGATATTTTTTCCCGGGGGGGGGGGGGGGGGGTGTGTACTCAAAAAAAATTTATTACGGGGAGGGGCTCCGCCCAGAGGTCCAACCCCTTACCCTTTCATATAAACATTTTTCACAGAAAAGGTACCCCTTTTCATATACCTTCCATAGAAATTATGAAAATGGTACCCCTTTCACATACCTACAGTAGAAGCACTCCATCCCTTTTATATACCCTTGCAATGAACTTAATGAACAATATATATCACCAGAAATCATCAAGCATTACCAGTAGAGATGTTAACCAAACAATAATATAATTTACTCGTGAAATCCCTACCCTTTCATATACTTCAACTCGTGAAATCCCTACCCTTTCACATATCTCGAGCCTAAAAAAAGGACCCCTTTCGGGCGGAGCCTCCCCGTATAGTCCATTATAGGGAGTACTCCCCCCGGGGATTTTTTACGCGTAACCTGGAGGCAAGCGTTGAGCGCAATATGCTATTCTATTGTTTTGATTTGTAGAAAAAAGAAGTTGGCCCAGAAAACGCAGAATTTTCGTTTCCGGATGTTGTTTTGGGACGTCACGAGAAGCCCTGCCGTTGACACATGCTAATTGGCTAATGACACTCTAGCGGGTTATAGAATTGTATTTGAAAACACGTTTTTGTGGCTAATTCGCGCGCGTTTCAAGATTTTAAAATAATTTTTTTGGGAAAAATGTAGCTAAAATCGTAATATTTAGTTTGGCCTGAAAAATAAAATCGCAACAAATCGTCCCTTGAAGGTCTACGGTAACCTTAATTAAACCTAAAATTAACAGTTAGGTAGCATTTGTACAGGGCGACACAGGGGGCCCTCACATCAGATTGTAAATTAATAAAATATTAACTTGCCGATCGTTGTCTTGTGTTTTGTTGGCGGCCATTTTATAAAATACGCGGTCGGATGGTGCGTGTTCTGGAACCGAGAATTAAACCGCTCGAGGTCTGGAGCCGAGAAATCTTCGGAAAACCGTTCGGAACTAACAAAAAATGACAAGGGATGAAATTCCTGGCTTCACATCGTAACATGTCTCTGCCAGTTGCCTGCCACGGAAGTGAGAGTGGAGATTAAAAACCGGAAGTGAAACTCTGACTCACGTCCTTATCAGGAGAATGGAAATGTTTTGAAAATGATACGAACGGTCAATTCATTAGAAGAAGTGCCGAGTATTAAAGATCGACTCGACAAACAAAATTCAAAATAGTAACGGAATGGTAAATACAAGAGTGAAATCGATTTTTTTCCCCTTTGATTGCCGTCGAATGGGTTTTTAATTTCTATTTCTTGCATACCGTAGGTTATCGAACACTGCACTGAAGCAGATGACGGAAGGTATGTTCCATGTGCTTGGGACAAGGAAAACTGTCAGTATTGAAAATAACCAATTAGCAGGAACTCCATTCACACTTCCGTCTCATACCTGTCAATCAATGAGTTTGAAATTTAACTTCCGTGGCAGGCAACTGGCAGGAACATGCTGCGAAAAGGGCATTTTAAAACAACGTAAAAATATTGCAGAACTGGAAACATTTGGGCAAAATAAGCTCATTGATGTTTAGTTCAATGTTTCTTCTTCTCACAGAATAATTTTCGCGAAATTACAATGGATATTAGATTTCCAAATAATGCGAAATGCGAAGGCTGTCATTTGAATTTCACCCCTTGTTATTGTTTACTAGCTTCCGAGCGATTTCCGAACAATTCTCGGCTCCAGACCTCGCGCGTTTCATTTCTCAGATCCAGACCTCGCACCAGCCGGCCGCGTATTTAAAATGGGCGCCAACAAAACACATCGGTCTGAGATCTGAGGGTCCCCTGTGGGGCGACTTCATTTTGCTTTTGATGGATTTGATAGAAGTCACTTTGCCTTGACTTTGGAAGTGGTAGGAGAAACCTTTGTCACTCGTTATGAAATCGCTATGAAATCGGCCGCGCAAACAATTGTCACGAGACTCTTTGTAATTGGTTAATTGAAGATTTGACTGAAATGTCAACAGCTAATTACAGAAAAATAATACAGGAAATATTCCATGTTCAATAACTTTCCACATAAATAACATTTTGAGGTATACTTTTTTGGAAATAAAAGCTCTTTGCGAGATCTACCAGAATGTCAAAAAATCGAACATTTCATAAAATGGTAATTTTTGGGGGTGGTTGATTCCTTAAAGACCCGCTAAATCATTTCTTTGTCTCTCCATTTAGTGGGGAATTATAATCGTAATGTGTTATTTTAAATGTAAGAGAGTGTAGATTGCTCAAAACGAAATTATTTTTCGGTCAGCTTGCGTTAAAAGGCCTAAAAAACCATGCCGTGTTTCCGGTCGGGTTCAGTGCTAACCTACTCGTGTAAATAAATATTTTCCTCTCGTATCAGTCTCCACAGATTTCTAAGTTCAATACGCCATTTGAAAGCTATAAGATAATGTAGATTCCTCATTATATAATGATTTGGAGGTGAAGATGCTTTAAATATGTAAAAACGAAGACACATTCACTGCGTGTAAGCACCGTATCCAGCGCCGAGTGCCAGCCGCAAAACGAGCGCAAATATTATCTAACCTCAAAGCCGGACTGGAATATATTTTCATTCCAAACTATCCTCGATCTTATGAAAGTTTTCCCACTCTCTCTCAACCTGGACGTTTCACCAAACACCTTTTCTGATCGCAGTTGTCTCTTGTTCACGCCACGGCTGGTTTCCGCTAGTCAACGCAATCTCGTCCCCAGAGCCAGCGCGTTTCGGTCAGCGGTGACCGAACGCCCAACTGCTGCTGGACGACGGTTTGTTTGTGCTCGTGCGCGACCTCGTTTTCAGAGGCCGCGATCTTTTTCGTCGGCATCAATTATATCGATCGGGCATTTAGACCTCAAATCTTTGGCAATAATCCTTTGTTACGGATTGAGAAAAACAACAAACGCGTTACGTATACAAAAGCTCGATGAGGTATTCAATTTTCAAAAAAGTGGCACACGAGGCGCAGCCGAGTGTGTCACTGATGTTCTTACCACATTTTGACGTCTTCTGTGATCTATTACTGAACAGACGGACGGCAACATGGAATATATTTGTTTTATATAATTTTGGAGATATTCGCTTGGGATTTTCACTTGATTGTACGCTAAATAATCCGATAAAAATTATGTCAACAAACATCGAGTTTAGGCCACAGTGTTTTCAAGCACTCAAATAAAACTTTGTGAAAACTAAACGGCTTAAAATAGACTACAGTTCAACTCAGCAAATGTTTCGAAAAGCAAATATTTAGAGACTGACCACTATTCCGTCCTGATATATATGAGGAAAAACAATCTGAATTCAGTCCAAATCCCGTTGCAAGTCGCTTCACGGCGAACGATAATCCCGCTAAATTTATCGGATTCTGTTCCCAATGATCTAAAAGTCCATCATATTTTCCTCCAAGTTCTAGCCAAGCTTGAACGGCCGATTTAAAATTCGTATCAATTGAACTACATTGAAATTCCTACGGAATATTTCCAGTTTGACGAAAATATATCTCTGTTTTGAGCGAAGGATTTGTTGGAGCAGGGCGTCCCGCGTGTTTTCCCGCTTCGTGACGTCATTCGTCCGTCTGCACTCTAATAGATGACAGTTCTAAACCAATCACGGCGCGAGTTTTACACAGTAAATATATAATCAATGATATCAGATGATACGATGCGTTCTTCCCATCTGCGGTGTTCGATTTTTCCATACCGAATGCGAGCCATCAGAAAGTTCTGAAATACATCGTGAAAGTTACCAACCTGCAGGATACCCCCGATTTTAGACGGGAATGAAGTAGACGGTCTTTTAGTTTTGGTTAAATATTTTTCGTCCAGCAGAGTTACTTAGTTTGGTGCGTTGTCTCAGTGTATCTAGAGTCTTGCTGTATTTTAGTGAGGTGTAGGGTGAGACAACTTACAAATGTCAAGTAAAAATGTGCAGCAATTCTACACACTAAAATATATTTATTATGGAACATTTTTCAGTTTTTCTTTCTTGAAAACCAGACTTTGAACTGTGTTTTGCATTGTGCACAGTCAGGACTACAACCAACCTGTTGATAACATTGGTTTCGACCCACAGTAAAAATATTATTTTGATATTTAACTTGTTTTGTGTGAGGGCAGGCTCCCATATAAAAGTGACAGGCCAGGGATACTTTGGATTTTTGGATTTTTTTGGGCTCAAGTTTATTTTTACCCTTAAAAGCCAATTTAGACTGTTTTATTGATGAGTGATACGGTCCAACCAAGGGCCACATGCCAGAAAATAATAATATATAATAAACATAATGTAAGTAATTTCTTGACAACAAGTTATGTTTATTTGGGGCTTACTTTGGAAACACACCCTAAGATAATATTTGCGTTCGAGGAACGCGACCGCATCCTAATCTCACGTGTCGTCGACCTCTGTGTACATGTACACCCAGGAAATTTTGAGAAATGTTGTGAAGATTGAAGATTGAAGTTCGCAAATCGTCCGCCCCTCGGTTTTTGCAGGGGCAGCTCGGCCGGGAACTGGTACGAGCTCCTGGCCTTGTTATCGTGCTGTCTCGTTTTCGTGTACGCTGGATGAATTGGGACGAGAATGTGTGTTGTTGTTCGTGTTGTTTTGTGGCGATACTCGTGGGTTTTTTGCTCTAATCGGTAAGTTAGTACATTGAATATCCATTTCCGATAGGACGTAATGTTATTCAACAATTTATCGACGTCTGAGAGAAATGTGTACGACTCCTGGTGCTTGTATAGTTCTGCGGTTGCAGTTTCAGTGTTGTTAAACCCGCTTTGGCCTTTATAGGCACGCTGTTGTGGTTAGTTGTGTACCGAAGCATAGAAAACACAAACCGAGTAATTCATATTGCAGCTTATTATTGAGCCATGTGACCGTGATTTGTGGTCATCAATCGAGTCGTTTTGCTCGGCTATGGCAAATGAAAATATATGTAGCTCGTTTCAAAAACAAATTAACTTACCGAGTTTAAGCTTATAAGCTAGCTTGTATAATCAAGATTTAAGACCGAATCAGACCAGTTCGATCGAGCGAAATTAACGCAAGCAAAAGCTTATAATTATATTAACTGGAAAATTCAATGCTATGGGTGGTGCACACACTCCTGTTCAAGCTTTAAATGTGATTCTCAAACTCATTAATAATTAATGACCTAATTAACCAATGAGAAGCCACGCATTTCGTCACGTGTATGAGGTTTGATACCCGGTGAAGACCATGTGGCGGGAACGTTTGTCGCGTGCATGATTCTGGATATCCAATGAAATGACAGATGAAGATTATTAGTGATCTTCATATGAACATCACTAGTGATGTTTATATCCAATTTTATTGGATATCAAGATTCTTGCGGCATTTATATGACTTAGACTTAAACTAAATAATTATCATGGAGGCATTTTTCAAAGAAAAAAATAATTCAATGTTTTACCAGCTGGAGTCGAACCTGTGACCTTCCGCACAGTAGTCGGACGCTCTTCCATTGAGCTACAAGATACTTGAATGACTAAGGGCATTAAAGTAAATTATCATCATGCTCGAAATGCAAAATAACAAATTTCCACTCATTTACATTTGACTTCATGATCATGTTTCCCCAACGGATTTAGAAACTGTTAATTAGAAGTGCAAAACAATATTTCATTACTACTATTCAGAGCTTACGTTTGGCAACCGTAAATTAAGAGCTGGAAAACAATGCGGGTCAACTACTACTAATTAGTGCTTTCTTTTTAAAGCTTTTGTTTGAGAAGCTATTTCAAAAACTCGTGCTTCGTGTTTCATCACGATTTCCAAACACTCGAAAACAATAAAAGCACTCGGCCCACGGCCTCGTGCTTTCATCTGTTTTCTCGTGTTTGGAAATTGTGATGAAACACTCGCACTCGTTTTTGAAATAGTACGTAAAATCCATTAGTACCTTTTAATTTTTTTTTCAGGTCCTAAACAATGGAAAAAGTTGAAGGTGTATTTCTATATTATCAACAAATCATACTGTTATTTCTTGATTTGTCAAGTTGCTAAAAATTCCCAATTTGTTAGAATGTTATTTTAAAGCAAAGCATCAAATTTGGAATATTATATGTATACACCAGGCATTGTTTTACATGTAATGCCGTTTTGAATTTATCTCAGTAAATTTCAATAAATGTCACTGTTGCAATTTGTGCCTCCATAATGTAATGAATTCGTTAGTGTTATTTACTGGGATGGCCATCTCCCAGACCTTCACTATCAATAATTATTAGCTTTCAACCACAGGAAGCAAAGTATTATATTCCACTATTTCAGAATTATACGTCCTTCACACAATTCTCAATGAAAATAATTAATCAAGCTAATCATATTCATGAGATTATCAATAATCATAGTTAACTGGGAGATCTTCTGTTGGCCAGCGGGTTATCTATTGATGCATGCGCAGTTTGAGTTGTTTCTGAGAAGAGTTGCCATCGTGGCTTGCTTGTGCGATTTACCTCGGCTGGTATTTTGCCTTCTATTTGCCCCACCCACCCACCTCTTGGTCCTTAGTCAGTATTTTGGGATCTGGTAAGTACTTTTCCTTTTATTCCCCACTGAGACATCAGTGTGACAGGGGTTGACCCGTGTGAGGTTGCCATGGTTACCTCCTCATTTGCATTTTGCTCATGCTCATTTGCCGTTTGCCCACGTTGTTCACAATCGGCAGCTACCCTACATTTAGGCATTGCTCTTCGACACCCACCCACCTCTTGCCCCACCCACCCACCCACCCACCCACCTCTTGGTCCTTAGTCAGTATTTTGGAATCTGGTAAGTACTTTACCTTTTATTCTCCACTGAGACATCAGTGTGACAGGTGCCAGGGCGGGTTGACCCGTGTAAGGTTGCCATTGTTACCTCCTCATTTGCATTTTCATCATGTTCATTTGCCTTTTGCCCACTTTTCTCACAATCGGCACCTACCCTCCATTTAGGCATTGCTCTTCGACAAGTTAACCAAGACCAACACCTTTCATATTGATCAGCAGAAAGCAAATGCTCTAAGTTCGTTCATGGCCACTAATATAGAAAACCATCCTCTAGCTGTATGAGATTAACCCGTCGAACGCACTCTCTTAATCTGTGATTACTACTAGTATACTAGTGCTTCCATATTGGAAGTGAAGTGCTGCCACATTGTAAGCGCATTTTAAGTGAATTGTATTATCATCGTTGGTTTGGGCTTCTTGTAGTTATCGTAGTGCATATCTTTGAAGGGACACTGTACCTCGCGCCACATCGGGATAATGTGTGGTCTCGAACGCTCAGTTTCTAGCACTAACGCGTAGTAAACTACTTGTGAACAATGCAACGACCAATGTGTGTGCGCGAAATCGTAGAACAAAGGAGCATGCAACTCGGATCTGCTAAACCTATAAAGGCATAACTTCGTATCAGTTACGGAGTAACTAACAAACTAACATTACTAACAATGCAGGCTTGTTTATAAAAAGGCCAAAGACACAAAGGTCAGTTCATGTTGTACGCTAGAAACAAGGCGATTTTGTAATAAAACAATGTCACGCAACATCCTTTCGTGCAAGAGCGTCTCAAAACAGCCCAAATTGGCAACAATCAAGCATCAGAGCGTCTCAAAACAGCGTCTCCTTAGCGCGCAAAAGACATCCCGAAAACAACACTCGTCTCTTATTGTGCACCAATCAGACTTTTCACGCGGAGGGGACTGGGTACTGCTAACAAACATCTTTCCAGAAATCTTGCCGGCCGGAAATCCAGAAATCGAGTCTCAGAACAGAAATAGGAGGCTGCCCTGTGCGGGTAGTATGAAGTGTCAGTGCGGGCAGCAATCATAATATGTAACACAACATGATTTTCAACCCCAGGGTATAAATCTCCAGAATTTTTTTCTAGATTATTCAAACAGTGGTCAGCAATAATTTCTGGTCAGTTTTCCTGCACATCAACATTTGCTCCTGAACCATATACAAGTAACAAGGTCTCTACGAATCTAGATCTAGACATACAATAACACTGCTCAGTGTTTCTTGACTATGTTGTGGGAGTCCCCGAGAAAAGTGACGGGGTTGATCGTCGGAAATTTTGAAAAGGAACCCCTGAAAGGTACCACAATCTTGTTTTGTTTGTGTGACTCAAATTCATTTTCAACCCTAATATGTGCCATTTCTAAGACAAAAATATTTTTTTTTCATATTTTTTCCCGGCTTAATACACTAAAAGGTGCCGGAGTAACTCTAATGGTAGTCATTTTAGATTCCAACACCACAAAGTGGTACTAAACCACTAATTTTAAATTTTATCCCTTAAAAGATACAATGATCACCCCCGTCACTTTTATATGATTAACAATTTATATTTCCTCATGTAAATTTAGACAGTTAAAAAAGCAATGTATCATATATGTACAAATCATATTTGGTATAACTAAAATTATTTGCATAAGACAATTATCCATGGGTGTAAAGTATAATAAGCTTATTAAACATGCAAGAGGCGTAAACAAAATAAATGACCACCAGAATAAATAGTTAGTAATTTAATTATCCACTCACTTTAACCCACGTACTGCTGTATAAACTCTGTACAAGGGAAATCTACGTGTACACTGAAGGGTATTTAACCCTATTCTGCCTGGGCTTTTTTCGTTCGTGAGCCTGGGGGGGGGGGGGGGGCAGATAGTGCCCCCCCCCCCCCCCCGAAAATCTTTATTTTAGTGACAGTCACGTGTCAATTATGACGTCATACACGCCGTAATGACGTCATACGTTAAACAAATCCGCCATCTTGGATCCTAAATCTTGGATTTCTAAATTGTTGAGAAATGTCAGAAAATCTCCAAATTTGTTTTGAAAAAATCAAGAAAAATATAAAGATGTTAAAACGGAAAAGATTTTGGAAATATTTCATCGCAAAAAGTAAACATTTTATGAAAACTGAAAATTAAGCTACAAAAACAACAACATTTTCAAGCAAGCAACCGTGGACGACAATCCTGCTGGTGTACGTTGGATCAACAAGTGATCTAATCGGCTAAAACATGTGAAAATATACTGTAGAAGCAGAGACCGATACAACGTAGATTTTTAAGTTTTTTAAGTACTATATTTCGACTGGCCAAACCAGTCTTCTTCAGGTACAATGAGGAAATTTTACATTGATATACGTGTTATAGTAGCTACTAACCTTACCTGTAACACCAAAAATCTAATTTACACGATTCAATGTAACCGCTGCAATTTACAATACATAGGAGAGACTAAACGACGCTTAAAAGACAGATTTAATGAACACCGCCGTACCATAGATAGCTCTAATACCAAATCTAAACCTACAACAGTCGCTGAACACTTTCTCTCCTCTCCTAATCACACAGCTAACGACATGCAATTAATCCCCATTGAAAAAAATATTTTCTAACAGAGACTCAATACGTAAGGCCAGGGAAGCTTTTTTAATCTCAAAAGCTAGAACACTTGAACCCCATGGCCTTAACATCCACGAAGAAAGATAGTAGATATTTAGTTTCCCTACATTATCTTATTCTATTGTTTTACTGTCAATCTATGTTATCTCTCTGACGTATTTCCGTTATTACGCAAAAACTGTTAGTAGCTACTATAACACGTATATCAATGTAAAATGTCCTCATTGTACCTGAAGAAGACTGGTTTGGCCAGTCGAAATATAGTACTTAAAAACACTTAAAAATCTACGTTGTATCAGTCTCTGCTTCTACAGTATAAAAAAAAAAAACACATTTGGGTAAAACGATATGTATCTCGAAAAGTATTTGTGCTATAAAAAATGAAACTTATGTGGTGTGTAAAGCATTCAAACATGTTTATTTTAGTGACAATCACGAATCAGTTATGATAGCATATCACGCCAAAATAACGTGATACTTTAAAAAATGTCCGCCATCTTGTATCTTGGATATTTAAATTGTTCAGAAATGTCAAAAAATCACCAAATTTGATTTGAAAACATGGAAAACAATATAAGGATGCAAAAATTGCAAAGATTTTGGGGAAAACTATTCGTAGAAAGCGGAAATCTCATGAAATTACGTTGAAAATACCAAATTTGGCTAGAAGAGCCTGTCAAAACTTGGTTGCCATGGAAACATCAACTCACGTGATCAAACAATTGACACACCAAAATGTTTCGAGATAACTTTCAGGAAAATTCATAAAGTTTGGTTATGATTGCTTGAATGCTCTTAAGTACGATAAATTTGAAATTAGCGTGGGCACTTTATATAGGGTTAATAGGGGGAAATCGCTGTTATATTGAAAAATACATTATAATAATCCATGCATTTGTTTCGGCTCGTCTGAAGTTCGGCGTCTGAATCAAAGCCGTTGCACAGCCGTTATTCACGGCTGAGCCAGGCGGGAAGAACGGCTAAGACGGCTGAGCCGATCCGAATTGATTCAGCCGTTCCGAATTCATCATCATCATCAATCTTTATTTACTCACGAATATCCTATCATACAATGTTATGGTCTTCCTAAGAGTCGTGATTAACATTAACAACATTAAACTAAAAGCTTTAACTATAGAACTACTAATAAAATTACATGTAAGAATAAAATTGATTCAGACGCCGTACCTCACATGAACTTAATTCATCGAATTTGATTCGGCTCATGTGAAGTACGGCGTCTGAACTGGGCCTAAGTTCCTGAAAGTAAAGTCGAGGATATACTTTTTCCTGGTGTCGAATTCGCTCAGTGACTCTGTTTTGGAGGTCGATACCAAAACATCGATCGCTCCTGACCACAAAGCAGTCAAATTATGTTTACAATTCAGTGATCATAAGCGTGGTCCAGGACTCTGGAAATTTAATAATTCACTATTAGATGATGAGGAATTTGTAGCGCATTGAAGAACTGGATGAGCTGATATGTAGAGCCAATAATTTACAGAATATAGACCCTGAATTGAACAAATATGAATGTCTAAAACGAGAACTTCATCGTATTTATGAGAGGAAAGCAGAAGCCGAAATATTTAGCTCGAAAGTGAGATGCGGTCACAGGAAGGTGAGAAACCCACGAAGTATTTTTTCAATGTGGAAAAGAAGAATTTTAACAAGAAAATCATTACCGAGCTTAAAAGACTGGTCCAGATGGAAATATTATAGTCGACGAGACCGAAATTATGAAAGAAATCCATAGTTTTTACGCGCAACTTTACACGTCTGAGAAAGATACTGACAATCAAGAACATTATAATGACTTTGAGGATTTCACTAACGATTTGATTATTGCAAGGTTATCCAATGCGGAAAGAGATACATTAGAAGGTTAACTTTCCATTGAGGAATGTAGGGAGATATTAAAAACTTTTAATTTGGGTAAATCGCCTGGTGAGGATGGTTTCTATCGTTGAATTATATAACACTTTTTTTGATATCCTTGGGAAAGACCTTTTAAATGTTCTAAATGAATCTTACGACTTAGGTGAGATGTCTATTTCTCAAAGAAGAGGTGTTATCTCCCTTATACCTAAATATGATTCTTATTTATTACTCGTATCCAACTGGCATCCAATTACACTACTGAATGTCGAACTATAAGATTGCCTAGCTCAGAATCTTGGAGAGTTATACCTGACTTTCACTTCAAAAATTACGGTGGTCTTAACTTTCTTCTTCGCTGTAATTATGATCGAACATGTCTCGATCAACTGGAAATACCTCCTTTCTACAAATAAATCCTTCTTTATTTTATGGAACTTAAACAAATATATTGTCATGATGTAGGCCAAGACATGATTTTATTTAATAATATGAAAATTCAGATTGATAGTAAAATGTTTTTCTACCACGATAGGTTAGAAAATGGTGTTCTCGCGATACAAGACTTGCTCCAAGAGACTAGTGGTAAATTTCTCTCCTACCAAGAATTCATTAGAAAATACAATGTGAATTGCAATTTCTTAAAGTACTTTCAGGTTCTCTCGGCAATTCCAAAATATCTCTTAGAAAAGTCTAAGCGCCATCTTCTTGATAGACGGCAGTTTGATCAGACTAACGCTATGTTTCAATTATCTCCTTCGATCTCCTTAAATTGAATGAAGGCCAAATGTGGGACTATTACTGGTTCCTGAACAAGCCACAGGACTAATAAAATGGGAAAAGGAATTTCATGTTATGGATATAGAATGGAAGAATTGCTTCAACCTGTTAAAATCATTGTGTAAGGAGACCAAATTGCGAGAATGTTATTATAGAATTTTACATAGGATTATTACCACAAATAGAGAATTATTCTTTTATGGGATTGCAAATGATCAAGCATGTTTGTTTTGTAGTAAGCCCGACTCTATCTTCCACACTTTTCTTGAATGTCTTATTTCAAAACTCTTTTACAACCATGTGATTGAATGGATTAACGACGAAAATGCCTCCTCCTTTGCTCCATCTCCTTTTGAGATCCTGTTCGGGGTGCTAAGCAGCTCCTGCATTCCAGACTCTAAAGTTCTAAAACTTAACTATGCATTACTGTTTGCCAAATACTATATTTACTGTCTCAGTGTTATATGTAATGTGATGGCGATGAAATAAAGGATTTAAAAAATAATAATAATCTGAAACTCGCAACGGGTGATTTTTGCGGCAAAGTAATTCTAAAAATAGCTCAAGGTGTAACTGCATCGTGTCATAGGCCCCACAAGGGAGATGGAGGCTCCAGGGTGATATGCTCTTGACAGCGTGAATTGAAATAGGTTTATAGTTTGTGTGGATAAAGAAACCAAACTTACCTCCCATGAAAACACTCGCGCCCATTGTGCTCAAAGCGTCCACTACTCGCTCATTGGCTGTTAACTTGTTTGACATCACGTAGGCATGCACAATGTGCGCGCTGTAGTCGACTGCGAACCCAATAGCCATTACAATGATGATCATGGATACGGAGTTCAGCGACACATCCCAGATGAACATCAACCCAAATAACTCGCATATCAGGGCCGCAAAGTTGAGCACAACGAGGATCGTCACGGTACAGTCCACCAAAAAGGGGCTTGTGACGACTAACACCGCAAGGGCCGCGATTATCAGGTTCCTTATGGTCTCTCTTGACGTAATGGCGTACTGTTCAAAGAACATGAACGGTCGAGCGATTGGAAAGGCATCGAGTGTGGATTTTACTGCGATGTCCTCACGTAGTGTGAGCATGGCGTTCTTCTTGAAGATGGAGCTGCTAGAACTCTTCATGAAACCGAGGACGCGAAAAGCTTCCAATTTTGTGCCGTCCTTGGAAAACTTCAAGTCTTGACTGAAATAAGAAAAGTCAGGGATGCGAAGGAAGGCTTTCAATTCAGGCAAAAATCTTGGACCGGTAATGTTTCTCTTATACCTCTTGCCATGCTGGGAAAATGAGTTCATCCAGGACAGTGATCGGTTTGTGTAATGTTTATTATTCGTGACGATGTCTGTCAGCCTTCTGATGTGTTCCTGGGTGGAGTCCATCTCATAATCAACCTTGCCACTCTCCACGATGCTTACTGGGATGGTCAGTTCAAAATGTTTTTCTTGAGCGTACAGAAATCGTTTCAAGTAGGAATCATCCTTTGCTAGGATTCTTCGATCAAACTTTTCATCCACTTGGGTGACTCCGTATATTCCAGCACCAAGCAGCAATAGCGAGAAGCATATAACCACAACCTTTGTTATCGGATGTGTCAAGAACTTGGCCCAGTACGCCATAACTCGATTTGACGTCTGTGGGATGGGTTCGTCCCAGGCTGGCGCGCCCTCTCCTGGTGGAGGTGCATAGCAGAATGGTAAACAATCTTTGCGTCCCGACTTAATTCTCCCCACGTCATATGACATAATGGCCACGAAGAATGTGACAACCATAAGGAAGGAGCAAGTCACTGTCAGAGCTGCGTAGATGCAGAAGTACCTGAAGAAACAAAAACCTTTTAGTTCGGATCTAGAGAAAGCAAACTGACCCGATATTTAATATTCACTCCTTTTTCCCTGTCAGTAAAAGGGATACTGTCATTTCTAGCATTTCTTTATGTTGGAAAGCTCAACAAACATACCTACAATACAGGAGCCGGATTCAAGAAGCCCTCCTATAAACTAAGATATGATCCTAAGTATTGTTTCTCAACAATAGCCCATTGTTAAGAAACAATATTTAGGATACCTCTTAACTACCTTAGGAGGATTTCATGAATCCGGGCCCCTGGGCAAAATGTTTTAGGACACTTCTCATTTTGGACTATTTTGGTTTTGTTCGTTTAAATCTAGTGATAATTGGGGGCTTAAAAATAAACTTACACATTGAACCCCCTATTCCGCCTAAACAATGTTGAACCTCAAAAGCCATCGCTTAAATTTGACTTAGTGTCTAGTCCGGTGATTATTAGTTTTTTGTACATCGATCCTCCTGGATAAAAATGCTGTTTTGCAATATAATAATGATTTATTCTTATGAATTATTTATTATATTAGTCTACTGGTAGTTAGCTTAACTCTGTTTACCTTTTTTGCGTGTGTCTTTGTTAACCGGGCGTGGGCCTAGGGCCCAGCCCGGTTAGTAAAATAGCTCGTGATTCACCTTATACCTCTACTCCGCCAAAGTGCTAGGAGGAGAGCTAGGGGAGAGTATAAATATATATTCGCCTTGTGAAAGATTTTCTCGGGGAAGAACGAAGCCCGGACTCGAGAGAGCGGCGGAAATCGAGCCTATGTGAAAGTTGGACTGGTCCAAATAAATATTAATTTAGGACCGCGTAAACACATCGGAGCGGCCTACATATTTCGCAACGTCGGTGAGTTTGACTCGTCAAAATATTAAATCATTGTACTCACTACTGGGTGGACACACTAGGAGCGCCATTAGATCAAATTTTTTATCAAGGCTTCGTTACATTTCGCCAGGGTCATGAATATTGTCCTGTTTTTTTTTTTGTGTGAAATACATTTATTTTCCGTAAAGGAAAACAGAAACTTGCTCAGACTCGCAGATTTACGTAAACAGAAACTTCCTGAGACGTGCAGATATATATATGGACGATTACGTCATAGGGTCACGTCGAATCGTGACTTGAAGAGATTGTCTGTGAGTTGCGTACGTACATCACATACACTAGAAGCGCCATTAGATCAAATTTTTTATCAAGCTACGTTACATTTCGCCAGGGTCCATGACTATTGTCCTGTTTGTTTTGTGTGAAATACATTTCTTTTCCGTAAAGGAAAACAGAAACTTGCTCAGACTCGCAGATTTATGTAAACAGAAACTTGCTGAGACGTGCAGATTTATATTTGGACGATTACGTCATAGGGTCACGTCGAATCGTGACTTGAAGATTGTCTGTGAGTTGCGTACGTACATCACATACACTGGGAGCGCCATTAGATCAATTTTTTTATCAAGGCTACGTTACATTTCGTCAGGGTCATCCTTTGCCTAAATGATATTTTTATGAATATTGTCCTGTTAAATAATTGCCATTGTGTGTGAAATACATATATTTTCTGTATATTTTCTGAGAAATGCAGATTTATAAATAAGGACGATTACGTCATGGGGTCACATAAGTCACGTCTAACCGTGACTTGAAGAGATTTCGCAACGTGTGTGATAAACCAGGCTCGCCGTTAGGTCAAATTTCATATCAAGCTATTACTTTTGATTTGAACATGAATACGCTGCTGTTTATTTAGTGTGAAATACATTACTTTTTCGTGTTGGTGCAGCATTTCACTTCCTTGTACGCAGGAGATTTATAAATAACAACCATTACGTCACAATATCACATTTTGACTCACGCAATTTGTAGAACTGTGACTAGAATAGCTGCGAATCATGATGGGGCAACGCGGAACGTCTGCGATTGATGGTTCAACAACGATTCGTACCTATGTTGTCGTGTTTTTTCCTCTTATTCAACTCTGGCTTTATATTGAGGAATGATCTTCAAAGACTGCTCAGAGGCAAGAAATTGACAGTAGGCTCTATACGCAAACATCAGACTTCAGCGTGACTGCCGTGACTAATCTGATAGATTCCAAGCAAGAAAGCAGGTAAAACTGCTTTCTTGCTTGATAAAAAAAAAAGCCCGGTTATATTTTCTTCGAAAATTCTTGTTTGTTTGTGTGCCCGACCTGAACATGTAAAATATATTTTCTATTAACTGGCTGCCTGGCATTTTTTACTTTAAGGTTATTTCGGGTAGCCAGTACCCCTATTGTTTTTATTCAAAATGTTAAATACTTATTGTAGGCTCTGGGGAAAATAAAGTTTGTTGTTGTAGTTGTTGTTGTTGATTCTATATTGCAGCAGGGGGGAGGGGATAACATATGAAATCGATTTTGAGACAAAATTTTTGTGTCCCAAATTTATTGGCCAGGATTGTAGATCACAGAAGCCCCAACAATAATGGTTTAATTTTGTTGAACGGTACTCAACAAATGACAGGAACCCATTAGGAAGGGATGACTAGAGGGCGAATATGGAAATATATTACAATTTATATGGACAAACATGGACACGTGAGGGTCATTCGTTCGAGTTTTTTTTCTCCTAAACGAGGGATAATTTTTTTTTTCCGATATACAAAATTACCTTCAAATCTTTGGCCAACAGTTGGATTGCCAATAGGCAATTAACCTGGAAGGCAATTTAATTCACCAAAATTTAATATAGTAGTCGAATCATATTGCTGTATGTTACCTTATGGCTGGAAATGAAGTGGACGTGCTAACCACGAATGCCACCAAATCCGTTGCGGTTGTCATGGTAACAGTTGCTCCAGAACGCTTCATAACCGCTTTAATAATTTCAGTTGTTGACAGGTCACGTGGCTGCCGATCGAGCTCGTCCACCAAGATGAAGATGTCATCAATGCCGACTCCTAGAACCAAGAACGGCAACACTCCCACTATGCTCACAAAGGGCACACGACACCACATGGCAAGACCAAACCCAGCTGCAATCCCCAGGGCCACTGAAAACACTCCAGCATTAGCCAGTAACGAGTGGCCAGTCAGCGGATTGAAGAACTTGCCGAGCATGAAACAAGTAAAGGTAAGCATGAGACTGAAAGTGATTGACACCAGCGTGAGTTCAGATGCAATGTTCTCAGAGATAGCATCATCCAGGCTCCTCGAACTTGAGTAGTGGACTTCAAAACAGGAAAGAGTGTCCACTAACGAGGCTATTTTGTCAATGAAAGTCTTCTCCCAATTGATAATTTTTTTGCTAGCGACTTCGTCACTGGGGTCACTGATGAGGTACACCATTTGCAACGCTTTCGCGTCGGTTATGCTTCCATGTCTTCGATTGGAATCACCAAACATGCGGTTGAAGTTATACCAGAAGGGACGTCCATTGCGCATGAGCACGGTTGTGTCATTAAACGCTTTGCTAAGTTCCTGTTGACCCTGTTTCAGGTCTTTACCATTCAGCTTACTTTCATTGAACTGCACAAATTCCAGCGGGTTGATCGTCACGCAGTCTTTCAGTGACTTGGATTTGTTCCCCGACAACGTGACACAGAAGTCGGAATAAGATTCCAATTCCATAACTGCGTTGTGAGCTTTAAAAGCCTGCCTCAGACACTCAGGAGCAAGAACATTGGGATGATCAGAAGACGCCACCAAAAGGATGATTTCTTGTCGGAACTTGACTCGAAAGTATTTCTCGGCAGTAATTAAATCATCTATGGCCTGGCTGCTTTGAGGTATGAACAATTTTTCGACTCTGCTTTCTGCTTGGAACCAAACAAATCCCACCGAACAGACACTGACGAACACGATACATATCTGGATTGTTATCAATGGATGCTTGGCGATTCCTTCACCATACCAGCCGAAGAAGCGCTCCAATAGACGCAAAAACCAGCTGCAGAATGGCGACCACATAAAACATGGGTTGAGCTGGCGTGGGCAGCAACAACTGAAATATAAAGTTCAAACAGAAAATTCCTTGAGAAGGTTTACAATTTGTCATCTGTCGATATCTAACAAATTAAAACGGATACTGATAGACTAACAGAAATACGAGACAACAAAACCGTCAGGGGCAAACTCCGGTGGGGTTCAATCCCCTCTCTCATATATTATAAGAGCAATATATAAGTACAATAAGAACCATCCAGAAACCTTTGCAACTGAAAATGTTTCAATGCCCAATAACTTTGTCAATTTGAGGCCCAGAACGATGTAATTCGATAAGGTAATGACATTAACGATAAAATACCTCTCATATCAAACTTAGTGTGATTACGTCATCAGTCATGCACGTGACCACGCCCGAAAATGCGTTTTTGATTACTGCAGTCAAAAAGACATTGATACGGGGAATTTTGAAATGGCCATTAGATAGACTTCTGGTATTTTAAATTTAAGGGAGCTATACACACGAAAGGAAAAAAGAGAGAGACTGGGTACCAGCCAATATCTCATGAAGTGTAAGGCGCATAGAAACAAACATTTACATCATAATATATTTTCATGTGAAGTACACGTTTTTGGCAACTTAATTGTTGTGGCGTCATCAGTCACGTGACCAGATCGCTTTTCACGTGTCAAATGTACATCATACGCCCAATGAAGCAACAACTTATTCCTACAAGCAAACTCATATTAGAGGTTTTGGCATGACCTTTTTCTACTTGCGGTGATAGTTTTCTTCTAAAACGTTCGCAACAAACATATGTACTGATAACACATTTGATTTTGCCAAAATACCGAAAGAGCCTGGGACGACCCTCGGGCTAGGCTGTTTTGTTGCTTAAACACGCGCGAAGACTGGTGTGGAACGAGACACTATTTTTTATCATACATGACGTATTCAGCGCTGACCGGCCGTTACCTAGCTTTTTAGCGTGTTCCAGGAGTTCGGATAGTGGAGGAGATACGCGAAAAGACGCGCGAAGCGCGATGAGATTCGCCAACTCTCCCAATCCCCACGCCTATTATTTACCCGCTCTTCGCGCTTCGCGCGTCTTTTCGCGTCGCTCCCCCACTATCCGAACGCCTGGAACAGGCTACTAGCTTTTTGGAGATTTGTTTTGCTTGCGATTCTGTTTATAGGGATATTTTATAGCCTTTTCGACTCAAGAGTGAGTAGTAAAAAGTTTCTCGGACAACCGACAGGACTGCATAATGTTGTTGTGTTGCTCAAGTCAAGTTATCAGAGCTACCAAGTAAGTGTTTCACTCGGTGGAAAACCCTGGCGAACAATAAGTTTTTGGCGAAATGCACCATACGTAAGCTTACACGTACACGTTTTTGGCTTGTCAAGTACGTTAAATCGTCGGTATATCATTACCGTTTACAGTCAAACCGGTTGTTCTTTTGCTTGCCAACATTGCAACATTGTGACGCAATATTGGTATTTTGTTTGGCAATTTGCTCGGCGCAAATTGGAGATTCAACGTGCAGTTTGCTCGCCGCGGTCGCGATCGCTTCGTGAAAACTTCCAGTTTGGACAGGTTGCTGGCCGCGTTGTCGCTTCATGAAAGATTTGCTAGAAAATGTTCCAGGTGTTATTACAGTCAAATCGGATGCCTTCGCCGGCATCGCGCTTTCGCCCTTTCGTCGCTCCTTTTGCGAAGAAGAAAAACCTTTGGCACCCAGGGTACTCGCGCCCACGCGACTCGCGGTTTTGCAATGACAAAGACCCTAACGTGATGACAAACAATAAAAGCTAATTATAAATTACCAACATGCATGGCGGCGATGACGTCAGTCGCAAACCAACAATTTATCGAAAATTTCGTCGCAAAAAGCCTTTATTCGAAAAGTATTAACTTGCAAAGCAAAATTAAAACAAATTATGAATGCATAGAATGTTTTTTTGGTCACAAATCGTTGATTATATCGGTATTTTGAAGATATATTGCTTCTTGGGTCAAAATAAAGTTGTCGCCCGGCTTGTAGGACGACTCGCCTACCCGGAAAAACATAACCCTGGCGCTATTATCATCCTACCCCTCAGATAGGATCAACCTAGCGCTGGGATCATACTAGTGCTAGGGCCAAATGCAACCCTTCGCATGTAAACTGAAAGCAGAAAACTAGGCATGATCATCCTCTTCCATGTAAACAGGGCCGGTCGGGACGACAAATAAGCCCGGGGGTTTCTCCCATATAAAAGTGACGGGGATGCTCGTCGTCTCTTTTAGTCATTGCATTTGATAGTGTACATATAAAGTTTAAGTATTTAACTCCGCTGGTTCACACTCAGAAAATGGTGCTGCAAGAAGGGAGCGGACCGCTGTGAAAACCTTTCTAATGAAGTTAAACCAAATCACCCCAATTCCGAAAATAGTGGCGTTGCTGATAAGCAGCTGCCGAAAGTCAACTTTTTTTGCCATTATTTTGTTTCGCATATTTATGTTCAATACATGGAACGGATGCTGTTTTTATTTGGTAAAGGAATCTTTGAAAGTGTAGGCGAGGTCGCGCTTTCTTGTTGCTGCGCAGCAACTGCAACTGGCGTGACACCTGCGTGCGGACGTGAAGCAAAAACAGCCTTGACTTCTTCACGCTTGTAATAATAAAGACCGATCAGTGAAATGACAAAGCTGCCTATAGCGAGCCATCGAGTGCTGCTTAGACCGCTTACAGCACTTGCAGCTTCGCTGCTGTCATCTGTTGGTTGTGCAGCAACACGTGGCGAGGGAGTGTCAGCGATTGCGCGCGCTTTGTTGGCAGATATTATGGCAGCTGCCTCTGCAGCAGCTTTTTTCTGGGCTTCACGAGCCTGTCGGTTTTTTCAGCGACAACTTTCCGGCCGCAACCCGCTTTGGGTTTTTCACAGTGGCTGTTTTTTCTGAAGTCACTCGCTGTGTTTGCCGTTGAACGTCAATATCATCCGCCATTGTTCGCAACGTTCTATTATGATTATATTTTTAATTGACAATTGCGCCGCATTTGTAAGGAATTACTCAGTCAGCAATTTCTGAGGATTGCTCAGGACTTTGCTCAGGAAGTTCCTCATCCGCCGGTCGCGCAGCAAAATCGATGTGCTTTATCGTGATCAGCGCCGCGTTGGCCAGAGCAAGAAACCGACCGCATTTCAAAGCAAGGTTGCCAGCCAAAGAGGAGCGCTCATTTGTGATGATGTAGTCACTTTGAAGCTCTTTCTGCAGCGCCTCAACGTTTTTGATGGGTAGCGCCATGCCAGCCACTTTGGTTGCAACCACGAGAAAGCTATCAATCAGGTTTTCAGTTGTCTTACCGCCTACATATGATGTATATATTTTGCAATACTTCTCAACCTCTTGCTCGCTCAGCCGTTTCACCTGCTCGTGCGTTAACTGCACGCCGATAGCCTCTTTGGTTTTGCCCATTCATCTGTTTTAATTCATAATCGGTGCAACCCCGTAACGGTGTCGAAGGGAGAACACAATATGGGAGAACTTACTCTCTTTCAGCTTTGAAATCAGCCCTTTGTACTCATCTTGGGTCAGTTCCCCGGCGTAATCGTCAAAGCTGGTATTCATGGTTTTGGCCGAGGGGATGTAAAAGAGAACGATTGCCGCCACGTTCTCGCGGAAGGAAGCTGTGATGCTGGTCATCTTCTGGATGAGCAACCAAACGCTGAGGCTTGCGTGCCGAGCGCTGAAGGCAAGGTTAACCAGCTGACCCGTGCGCCCTTTCACATCTTTTGAGACTGCACAGTCATCGAGGATTATGAGCGTGTTGGTGCCTTCAAAACCCCAGCTCAGAAATTTCAACCAATATTCCACATGGTGCTGCTCGCAGATGATGACAGACAATTCTGGATCTCTCTCAGCAAAGCGAGACAGAGTCTTGTTGTGCGCGAATGTCGGGAATATAAGCACGATGTTGTCAAACTTGCCATGGAAAGGGCCTTGGAGCTGGTTCACAAGATACTGCGTCTTTCCTGAATTCGTCGGCCCCACAATGAGAGCGTTGAACGGGCGCTTGCTTGGGTCCATCAGTATTGTATAGATTCAAGTTCTTTATTTGTAATGCTGAACTGCGCGTCCGAAATGATGAGATGTGCCCTTTTATAACGCCGGAGCCCGACGTGGTTCTCTCAATTTCGAGATGCACCCCATCCTTGGTGTTCACCAGCCTGAGACCGCTTCCGTGCAGTTGAGTGTCTTCCATGGAGCGGAGATCGATGAATATCCCGAACTGGGCACCTGTGTAGACGTCTCTGGCGTTCATGTTGCTGGTCGCGCCAAGCGCACCGAAATGCCGGTGAACCTCATCCCCTTCACTACAACATTCGCAGGAGAAAGCGTGAGCCCGAAGACAAGCTCGTCGGACAGAGCGCGCGGGTAGAAAACGCCATGATGTTTTAAGATCTCGTGCTCACCCAGCAGAATTCGGTATTTTTTTCCATTAACCGCGTTCAGCTTGATTTCCTTGGCGTCGCTTCTCTTGTCCCCCGCGTTTGAACGTATTTTGCACAAACTCGCGCTCTGTATTCCTTCGAGGAACATGTGTGCCCGTTGGTCTTTGGGCAGGAAAAGATCCTCATAGAGCTTGTAGAGGTCGAATGCGTCGGTATCTTGCAGTATCTCTCCCGCAAACTTGACCTCCAGCCTTGAGACCAGCGCGCGCGCAACATTGTTCACGAGAAAGTTGTCGGCTTGTCCGCTGACGACCAAATCAAATACAAGGGCGAACGAGTCGGGGACAAGCACCACCCCCTCTGCAAGCTTGGGGACAGCTACATTCAAGGTTTCGCCCGGTGAAGCTTTGTTCGGGTTGAAGGTGGTCCGGTGGCGGACCCTGTCGGCCTCGAGGGCGTTCGACGTTTTCTCTTCAAAGGTCGGTCTGAATCTTTCACTCACAGTTGCCATGGTATTTTAAGATTTGAAAAAAATGTTCAATATATAATCAAATACAAAAAGTATTTGTTTGTTACATTTTGCAAAGCAAAAAAAAATGGCGGATGGAGGATATGACGAAAGAGAGCCTCTCGATAGAACCAACACAATGAACAAACGTCCTGAGCGCGCTCCACGCACTGCTGAACACTCTTTCACCGTGAGTCAAGATCCGACTGCATTGAGGCGACTTCGGTTGGAAGAGGCACAAAGAAAGATCAAATACTATTATCCAAACCATGAAAACCTTGATTTGACTATAAACGATAGTGATAGAATCGTTGTGAAAGGAAGCCGAGGTGGAAACATTGAAGTTTTTAAAGTAGACGGGAAATCCCTTCTTGCTAATTTCATAAATAAGTTTGCAACCCTTGGCACACAGAGAGAGCCTTTCTTGAACGAACTGGTAAAAAACTTGGCAGAAAAGAAAATATATATTAGTGAACAACAAACAATTTCAAAATATACTTCTAAAGACAGTTCAACGAGAGCTTTGGCGGAGCGCAACATAAAACAAGAGCAAGACCAAATAAAACAAATTAATAAACGAATAAGTAAAATTGACGAGCTAACCTTGCCAAGCTCAGAAGGGATTCCAGAGACACCCACGTTTGAACAATGTTCACAACACAATGAAGAAAGGGACAAAAGACAACAGGAATTACGACAAGAGAAAGGTGTACACGAAAATATTGTGAATGACGAAAATAGACCCCCGGCTGAAAGAGCGCAAGCCCGCGAACAAATCGAAGCGCAGGATCAAGAAATTAATCGAATCGAAAATGAAAGAGAAAGAGAAATCGAACAGCTACCACTGAGAGAAAGATTAAGAGAAAAGGTGAAAGCGATTAAAAAAAAAAAACGGCTTCACCGTGACTGCTGTTCTCCTTGCAGTCGGCACCACAATCGGCGCTATCCTCTCCTCTCTCTCGAATAGTCTGAAATCAGTTGCCGCCGGGATTGGCAATTCGTTTGAAAGAACTGGGGAAAAAAATTGGCTCCCTTTTGCCAGGTCTTCTTGGCTCTATTGCCAGCTTTGTGTTTCGCACGGCCGGCCAGGTGATCTCTTTTCTCGGCCAAAACGCTTGGCTGCTGATTCTCGCGGTTGCCGCGTTTCTCATCGAGCGCCTTACAAAGCGCGACTAAGGGCAAAAACGCCGAAACACACCCCATCTATGAGCCAGATTTTGTTTGTTTCGTGGCTGTCACGCGGGACGTCAGTCGAAACGGCACTCGTGGTGTCTGGGTGTGGTTGCTATTTTTTCGCTGGGCTTTTCTGTTGCGCAGCTTTGTGTATTGGATTCGAGGGGTGACTGTTTGGACGGTGTGTTTTGGACGGCCCTCCGCCCATGTTGAGAACGCCCATTCTTTTTGTGCCCGTGTTAACACCATCGTTGATCCCCAGCTTCATTTCCTTCGTCGCCTGTTGCAGCCGGTTGTTGTAGCCCACCGTGCTCTCTGTGTTGATCACCAAGCGCGCGGGCATCAGCCAGGCGCCCGGGCACACTGCGAGATTCAGCCTAACCTTTGCCTCGTCAACCGCCAGCTGATACCGTTGCACACTCTTGGACAGGTCCGGCTGTCTTATTGCGTCTTCCAACAAGACAAGGAACTCGCGATGCACCTCTTTCGCTTGACCCCCGCTGCCCAGAATGTTGCTTCGCACGTTAACCTGCGCGCCCAAGACGCAGTAAACAAACGCCTCGAATAATTGGTTTACGCGCGACATTCCAACCTGTGTCAAGCCTGGCGCTGTGTTTGGCGCGAACCAAGCATACTGAGAATTAGAAATATCGTCAGGCTCGATGTAATAAATCAAGTTACCCTTGCTTCCAGAACCCCCCTCATCGCTGAACTTGTCGTAACCTGGGTAAGCCGTTCTTGTTTTCATAGCACCGATGTTTGTGGCATAAATGTAAACGCTTCCCAGTCCGTGGTTAGCACCGCGTGTGAAGCGAAAATCACTCGACGGGTCGACTCCGAACTCTTTGCACAGCCTTTTGTATGAAGTCACGTCGTAATGGTTGTTAGTCTGGCTGAAGGTCGGATCTTCGAGCAAAGCGCTTATGCTCTGAATACCACCCAGCTGGTAAAATATTCGCCTTACGGTGAAATAAACGTGAAAGAGGTAAACAGCTCTCACCTGAACAGGAAGCGACAGACTTGTGTTGTTCTTGTCGAATATTTCACGCGAAATTCCGCATCCTACCGCTGCACACCATACGGCAAAATCCAGCTGCTGTGGCCCGGCAATAACTCATGTTCGGGCCTGCCAGTCATTTTTTTGCCTCCGCCCCCGTTGTGTGTTCTAAGTTTGTTTTTAGAAAGATTTCCCGAAATTTTGTTGTGAAATATTCGTCTGGTGTAACATAAATAGAAAAATTGTTGTTGAAAAGCTTCTCCAAACTCGGCGCCGCGTCTGTGAAACCGACTGCGGGAATCAGTAAAACCTCTCCTTGCCTGAGTGTTAACTGTAAAGGAAAATCGCCCAAACCAAGTGCGTTTTTCATTTCTTCACTCCAGGACTTACTGTCTGAGCCGAATACGCTTTTCAAATAGACTGGCCCGGCTTTGAAAAATACTTCTGCGGTTGCGTCGCGCTTTGCGTCAAAGTCAACTTGTACGCTGAACTTGCTCATATCCGCGTTTGGGTAAAAGTTTTAAACTTTTCCAGCGCTTTAGCTCTTGCAACGTCTGCAGCTTTCTCTGCTGCAGCCGAAGACATCCATTTCAAAATAGCAGCCATTTGCGCTGGAGTTAAACAAGACGTTTTAATATTCTTATCTTAAAGGGACACTGTCCTGATTTTAGCATGATTTGGGGAAGCTCAGAAACATATCTAGATCATAGGAAGTTGAACAATAATGGTTTAATTCTGTAGAATAGCACTCGACAAATGACAGGAACCCATTAGGAAGTGAGGATGACAAACGACAGCGAGGATGGAAATGGATTGCAATATGGATTTTTGAAAAAACGTTAGGATGTCAGTTTTTCAAAGTTTCAAATTTGGCCTGGAAATCTTTGAAATTTTGCAAACATTTTGTTGCAGTATGGAATTTCTTGAAGAAATTGCTTTTTATCATTTAGTTAGAGTTTATTAAGTTCTTATTCCATAGATTTAGGGACCATTTCATGCATTTATAACAGTTTTGAGCAAATACGCCGGGACAGTGTCCCTTTAAATACAAAATGGTTGTGCTTTCAATTGACACACATTCAAGCGAACATACTGTTTATTTCGATTCCCCAATCCCGAAACCCCGTTTTGTGAGTCTCATATCTTGCACCCTGTACAATTCATGGTATAATTTGAAACAAGTCGGTTCGGTTGCTTATACAAGGAAGAATAGAAAGGGTGTGCTTCGTGGTAGAAGAATTAAGTCGGGGAACTACCACTTTGAAACTCTGGCAGACATTTTGACGAGATCGGTGGCTGAACCAAAGGATAGAAAAGAGATACCTTTGAAATTTACAACACACGAGTCTTCAGACGGAATACTGATCGAAACAACATACTCCACAGAATCTTTTACTTTCGACAAAGACCTGGCAAATATCTTGGAAATTAATGAGGAAAACAGACACCACATTAATTTTGCAAGTATGTTCATCCAAAAATTAGGCTCGCCGGAATTCTATTGTATTTACTGTGACTTAATTGAGTCACAAAACAATTTATATAACGGGAAACCAAGTCAACTACTCGAAACCCTCCCTATTGCCGGCAAATCTTATGAAAAAGTTACATATCATCAACCGAATTACTTTTCGACTCTCCGGGAAAAACCGTTACAATATATATAGGTCTCTTCATTGACATTGAGTATGAGAGATGAAAATGGTCAGCCTTTTGATTTTAATGAAATGCCGATTCATTTCAAACTTGAAATAAATTGAACCGATAAATATAAGATTGCAGATACATATAATCATGAGTTCTGCAAACGTATGGCCGAGCGCTCCTGAATACAGCCACGTTGGAAGTCAACAGCTGTATCCTGTTCTTCCGAATGCTGAAAATTTCCGGTTGACAAAGATCACCGAAATTGAAAAAGACATTGGGAATGAAGTCGAACATTACAGAAAGGTTGCAAAAAAATACAAAAAGGTTCGCTCTGTTATTCACTACGGGGCCATAGGTCTTGGTTCAACCGCAGCTTACTTGTCTGCAAGTGCATTTATTTTGCTACATCTCTCACAGGGATAGGAATTGTAATTGGGGCGCCTCTTGCATCAGTGTCTGCTTTATGTGGATTTGCTTCTGCGGGAATGGCGGGTGCTATCAAAAAACTTGAATCTAAAATGTCGAAACACGAAAAGATCTACACTCTAGCAATCGCGAAGCGTGACTCTATTTCTGGACTTGTGTCGAAAGCTCTCGATGACAACAAAGTCACGGATGACGAGTTAAGGATTATAAACAGTGAGATTTTAAAATATCGCGACCTGAAGTAATTTCAAAAAGCCCGATTCACCTCACCAGCCTAATCTTGATAAAATCAGAAAAGAAATTCGCGATGAGGAACGTGAAAAGTTACAAAAAAAGATCAGAAGTTTGAGCGCAAAGTCCAAATTAGATTTGAAAAAGTGAATAGAGGCCTGTCTGTGGTCAGAAAAAGATGAGCGCGTGACACACAACCGTGACTGCATTCCTTTTGGCTAAACTTTTTTCAAGCCTTCAGGAATGTAAACAAATTGGTTAACCACATATCATTCGGGGTTTCCCTCGTTATGTTTGTCTCACGCGTCAGACAATTCCTCATTGGTGGAAATCAATCACATGACTTATCAAATTAAACAATTTCACAACTTCTTGTCATATGACAATCGCATGACCACGGTTATTTAAAAACACAATGATCGTTACTTTCCACGTGCTTGTGTTAATTTTTGACGAACTTTGTACAGCACCATGGCAAAAAGAAGTGCGAGACATTGCTCGCGAGGTTGTTGAGACGCTTGCAGCGGCAAAAAAGCAGGCTCGGCTGTATAAACTTATTCACACCCGTGGTGTGGATGCCTCGCTCAACTTGTAAACATACTGATTAAATTACCGTAAAAGCTCTATTTAGCCCCCCCTCTCTATTAAGCCCCCCCCCCCCCCCATATCTAATAAGCCCCCCTTTGGAAGTCAGATTTTGTAATAAGCCCCCCTCTCTATTAAGCCAGGGGCACCCAACGGATCATTTCGGTGGAATATCTGTTCGGAAGGCCTATAATCGCCTCGGATATTCGGTTAGGGAAATGTCATCTCAAACTTTCGTAATATGGGAAAATTAATGCCTTTTGTTTTCGGAGAGATAAAAATGTCGTTTTGGGTACAAAAGCAGGTCAGCTAGGATTTTCGGAAAGGCAAATTCAGCTCGTAAATTCGGGTAATAAGAGTTCAATCCCTAAAATTTTCTGATGTTTGAAAGTTCAGCTAACGTATCCGAAAAGAAACATTTTTCTTAGCGATTAAAAATAAGCCATTAAACTGCACAAAAAGCACAATTATAACGTAAAAACAACGTTCCGACACCTACAAGAAAAGTTTGTCGTTGGGTGCCCATGTTAAGCCCCCCCTCCTTCCGTCAGGCTGATGATAATGACTTTTCAGCAATATTTTTCTGACGTTTCAGTCACTTTGTATTGAAACGTGGTCTCTAATTTCCAGAACTATCGTCGAGTTTGGTATAAATGACGTTTCGTTTGTAAGACGGTCATACATAACCCATTTCTTGTTCTGTTTTAGTTAGTGGTGTAATAGTAAAGTTTGAAAAATTAATGTGAATTTTCTTGAAAATTTATGATTTGAAATAAGCCCCCCCTCTCTATTAAGCCCCCCTTTTTGAGGCCTGAAATTAAATAAGCCCCCCGGTGGCATAATAGAGCTTTTACGGTAAGTCACTGTTGCATGACCTTTTTAGAAAATAGGTACGCAACGCGTACATGTGTGTACTGCAAGGTTTTCCCTGATTTATTGCGCATCTTATCGAAGGCTTGATTCATTGCTATTGTATCGACTTGATTTACATTATTGTGTATGGTATCGAAGCGCCGGCCATTAAAATTCGGAAACTGTGGTTTGTTATTGATTTGATCGATTGTCAGTGGTTTGTTTATCGATTTGACTAGTCACGAGGCCGTCGCAATTTAATCGATTGTCTGTGGTTTGTTTATCGATTTGATGTTAACAATAAAGCATTGTTAACATTTCTTTTGTTAACATTTCTTTTGTTTACAATTTTACGGTATAAGTACATAGTGTTTACTGCGCAAGCGCAGTACACACAAAAACAGGAAATTGATGACGTGATGACCTTTCCTTTAATCAACCAATCAAAATTGACGCATAAGGTCGACGCAAATGCGTAGTAAAAAACGCACAAGATCGACGCAAATGGGTTTTTAATACGCAAGTTTGCTTTGCGTTTGAGTCAGAGTTTTGCGTTGCTGGTTGATGTCAAGAGTTTGCGTCTTGTTTTCTCGATTTAAAATGCCAACACTTTGCTATTCGAAAATGGAGCAACCCAGAAACCGTGTTCACCAGTTTCTGGAGAGTCTTGCCGCTACCACGAGCGAGCAATGCAAGAAGCAGAAAAAGATAAAACAAACCCGAACGACCCTCTTTAATCGAATCTTCGCGATCGATAGTTCGAGTAATCTTGTGCTTAAATAGCGGCTTAGACTGATTCTTTCTCGCTCATGTTAACACTGGTGACTCCTGAGATGACTACTTCCTACTGACCGTTGTTTCGAGTAAGATTTCTTGTCTAACGGTATTTTTTCTGCCGTTTTTATCAGCCAAAACTTCGATCGAAGGACTTCATGACCGAGAGGGTCTGGGTTTCCTTGAAAATCAAGATCGGGGGCCGGGAATCGGGGACTGCTCGAAAACAGAATATCAGCCAACTGTTGAGGATCCAACCGTTTCATGAAGTCAACGACATCAGTTGGTACGGCGAAAGCTGGCGGTTTCTCATGAATACCCACACGCCAGACTAAATTTGGTGTCTTTGTCGTATTTCTGCCTATTTTTGGCTTCTTTTCGCTTTGTTCAGCAAGCCCTTTTCGCCCACGACCCATAGTTGTAGGAACAATGAGGATTCTGGCGAAACAACTGTATAACTTAGCGGCTGCACTCCATCTCATATGATAATGCGCGGCGAATCTTTAAATAGATGTATACCAGATCTGCGTCTGCGCGGTCAATGAGGGATGGCCCATAACTTCAAACCTCCCTGGGGGCTCTGGAGGGTTGGGGGCTTATCCCGCTAAACCAGAACCCCCAAAAGTGCTGTGCTCATACACCCACTACCCCCAAAAGTGCTGTGCTCATATCCCAATACATAAAGGGGGGAAGGAGTTGGGGGCTTATCCCGCTAAACTAGAACCCCCAAAAAGTGCTGTGCTCGTACCCCCATCGTATATACTACTCGGCGGTTCACCTGAATCCAAAACGGGAAGAATGTCTGAGAGATATGGCGGAAAGAAAATTCATGATTATATTCAGTTCGGCGGTTTGTTGGGGAACGCGCCAGTCTCTTTTAAAACCTTTCCGTCGCAATCGGCGAAACCGATTCGTCAGCCAAACAACGTTGTGGGAAATTCCTCGTAGGAAACGGAGGAAATCCACGACATTCCTTATTTTTGTGCCACATTTGGCACACACACGGGAAGAAATTGAATTGGTTTCTTCACAAGGAAACCCAATTTCAAATATGCGTGAAGACATTCAGACATCTCGTGACATCCGGCCCGTTTTGGAATTTTGAAAAGATTCTCAGTTGAAATTCATCGCTTAAATCTCTGTAAAACAGGGCACATGAATATTGAAATTGAACCCACAAACACGGTAAAAATCATTGACGCTAGGCTTTTCTGAGGTCTTCCTACCGCTTTTTAGGCATTTCTATAAAAGCGCATTCAGCATGGTCTGAGCCTCTCCCGCAGTTCATCGATGACAAGCGCAAATGACAGCAAGTCGAGAGAGAAGGAATTTTATTGGAGCACTAATTGGCTTGAAAGACGATATGAATTGACACTCCAAAATCACTCGGCCGTGAAAGGTCAAACGCCCTGGCTGTGTCGGTGGTCCCCTCATTTTTCTCGCCTCTTCGCGTCGCGTCTTCTCGCGGGAGGTGATTTTCACGCGCTTCGCGCCCTCTCGCCCACTCGATCCCTGAGAAAAACGAGGGACTGCTCGTGGTCTATTAATGTATAAACTAGGGGTACCATATTATTGGAAGTGAAGTGCTGCCACATTTGTAATTTCATTACCATCGTTGGTTTAATAAAACAATGTCATGGAAGATCCTTTCGTGCAATTGCATCTCAAAATAACCTTATAATAACATATGGTAGTGATAGACACATTTGTTACAATGTCACGCAAGATCCTTTCAGGCAAGTGCGTGTGCAACAGCGTCTCAAACAGCCGAAATCGGCAACAACGAAGCATCAATCAAGCGTCTCCTCGAACGCGCAAAAGATAAGATAAGATAAGATAAGATAAGATACTTTATTTAACCACGTATCACTGAGGAGCTAAAAGAAGCACGTTAAAACGTGAACATGAAATTATAAATAAGTAAAATGGTAAAATCCCGAAAACAACTGCAATCGTCTCTTCTCGTGCAAATTGGAGCGTGCAATGGTCGTCACCAATCAGGCGGAGGGGACTGGGTACTGCTAACAAACATATTTCCAGCATGCATCCTGAAATCCTGAAATCGAGTCTCAGAACAGAATAGGAGGCTGCCCTGTTCGGGCAGCAATTAATGTTTACAGCCCATCGATGGATGGAAGGGGTGAAATTTGTCCACCATATGCCACAACCTGCTCCTTTGCGCGCCAAATTCACGAGTTAAAAATGACTGTGTTTGCCGATATGTGTTTCCGAAACGGTGAAACAGGAATATTTAAGCGAACGTGACACATGACTTGAAGCGGCAATCGACCAGGTGTCACAAAGTGGATTGTGATTGGACGATATTTCGTGATAACTGACATTCATTGCAGGTTCATTCATTCATCCAGACGGCCGACGTAAGCAAGTGAAAATAGACTCCAATAGACAGTCCAGCGCATTTCCACTTTTGGCAATGCTCGAGACAATAGCGTGACGTCACAACATGGCGGCTTTCAAATTTTCCCGAGTGGCGTTCCACTTGAGTTTAAAAATTTGCAATTTTTGAAGTAGTCCCAGCTTGCTTTGCCAGCCTATTTGTAACGCGACAACAAGGAAAGCATTGGAGATGTGTTGTGCTTGAAAAGTTGGACAATGGCAGCGAAATTTGCGCGAAGGTGAGTTTTTACTTTCGATACATATGTCAATTTTGCTTGTTTACTGGAACGATCTTTCGTCTTCAATTTACTATATCTCTCGTGGAATTTTTTTATGCGCCTTGAAAAATTCAGGGACATTTTGTAGGTATTCTAGTTATCTGGTACGAAATCTAAGCGACGGGCCGCAAAATGGGTGGACGGGCCGCGATTTTTACGTGGAGCAATCCTCTGCGGCAAAATTATAATGCTTGTAACTAATCGTTTGGGGCGTCTTTTCCTTCGTTTCAGGTCGGTGATGTGATGGATACTGGATACACATCGTAGTTATATTTACGATCGCTGCAGATTATGTGCTAGACGGATATGTCCCGGATATGTACAATAGTGACATAAGAAGATGTTTGGTTTCTTTGTTTGAGGCATAGTGCAAGGCTTTTAATTCGAGGAAGAAATCCACTCAGTCTGGATTTTTCACAAGTGCAAGAACACTTAACTTCTCGATTTGCGGAGCTTCACAAAATCAGAAAAAATGAAAATAAGAAACCCATGAATGGCTGCCAGAGTCTGCGTAGGAGGCTATAAGCTGATTTGCCCGGGTGATTTGTGACATGAGATCGAAGAAGACTCTACTCGCAGGGTGGCGGCTGACCTGATCTGACCTTTGCTTTTGAAAGCTTCTATGCGCGCAGTGATACTGAACACGTAGCCTGCGTGGCAGGCGTATAAAGGGGAGGGAGGGGAGTTCGGCGCGCGCGAAGCGCGAGGAGTCGGAGCGCGAAGCGCGATGGAGTGGGAGGGGGAACCCTCCCGCCGATCGCGGTTCGCGCGCGCCGAACTCCCCTCCCTCCCCTTTATATGCCTGTCACGCAAGCTACTGAACACGGGGCCAACGTGGCTGCAACATGACAATCTCTCATATTTTGAATGAGATCAGGCGTTTCTACACCCGCCAAGTAAGCGCTACAACTGGCAACATAACTGGGATATTATCGACATGGTTTTCCTTGTTGTTGTATTCAAAAGGTGACAGGCCTACACGGCTCCTACTGTTGTGATATACATTTAATATTCTATATTAAATTATGTCTTCTGACCTACTCAGTTGCTTCAGGTGTGTTTCTAACGAGCATGTTGTATTATGTGGCGGATTTTCACGTAGAATAGAACCTTCGAGTGTTCACAGGCTAAGCTTGAATTTTTTGCAGCGCGTCAGTTGTTCGCTCTATTTGATATATAAACAGCCGATTTATTAACCTCTGTTAAAGCGTAAATAGGTTGTCTTCGCTTGAACCAAGACGGCTCGATCTGTTTTAGCTTGTTTTGAACATAGAGCGCGCGGACGAGAAGAGCAAGCGCTCGTCACAACTCATCCCAGGCTAAAATAAATCAAAGAAATGTTTCTCGTTCTGCAAGGATCCCGGCCAGTGATTGTTTCATTCAAATCTGAGAACTATAGCATCGCTATTTATACGCGAGTTCGATTTAGCGCAATCACGACATTTCATATGAAAGACGTCGCACCACGTGACTCCAAATTCGCGCTCTGATTGGATAATTGTTTGTTTTGGTCGGCGAATCAAAACATTTCCAAAAGTGGAAAATGCGCTGTACTGATAGAAATGACGTCATGTTTAAACTCATATCCTATGGTCGTCCATATTTAAAAATTGAATATGAGTAGTCATGATCAGGAGTTGACATATTTAAATTAAAAACGTTTTTGTCACTGACTCTTGTGTCATTGTTGTTTCGGCGTTTCGGCTAGTGCTTAAGCCTTCATCAGTAATGAAAATGGTAACGTACGTTGTTACACGCTATTTGAATAAAACGTAGCGCGAGGCTTGTGCGCGTGACCAAATAATCGTCATTCTTTGAATCGGTCATGCTCGTGCAATGCATTTGTAGGACTGAGGGATAATGATGTGATCATTTCCAGCGTCTGGGTCTGTCGTAGAATGCCAGGCTTCAAGAAAAAGTCCGCTCGTGGTAACTAGCCTCACGTCCAACAACGTTAACGTTTTTAAAATCCATTTGATTCGCAAAATTTAATTCATAGTCCCTAAATTCAATTCGCTGTCGCTAAATTCAATTCGATGTCGCTAAAATGCAATTCGCTGTCGCTAAATTCAATTCGCTGTCGCTAAAATGCAATTCGCTGTCGCTAAATTCAATTCGCTGTCGCTAAAATGCGATTCGCTGTCGCTAAATTCAATTTGTTATCGCTAAAATATATTCACTGTCGCTAAAACCTATCCCGGGAACTTATTCGCATTCGCTAAATTTCATTCGCTGTTGCTAAAACTCATTCGCATTTGCTAAAAAAAAAATAACGGGAATGGGGAACGGGGAACGGGGAACGGGGAAACGGGGAACGGGGAATGGGGGACGGGGAATGGGGGACGGGAATGGGGGACGGGGAATAGGGGACGGGGAATAGGGGAACGGGAAGAGGAGAACGGGGACGGGGAATGGGAATCATCTAGAAAGCGGAATCTCTAAAATAGGGAATCTCTAAAAGCTAGGAGGAATCACTAATTAAAATAGACTCTATATATATCTAAAAAACATCCTCAAATCGCTTCGAATGGACCTAAAAACCAAACAGGACACAGATAGACAAGCAAAGGAGTTTAGGTTTCACTGTTACGCAACGGTTACCGTGACGCTCAAATTACCGCTCAGCTGGACAATGGTCAGGTCATTGAAATAGTTGTATAACACCGAGCTTTAGCCTGCGAATGCAAACGTATTTCCGGCCCGAGTTTTATCGCCGTCATCTGTCACCAAAACATTTTGCCATTCGAACGTTCGATAATCGAACGCTTATGCAATTCGAACATAATCAAACTCTAGATTGATCGAACTTTTTCCTTTGCCTTCGCTTTTGACATGTGTTTATGACTTGGCTCGTATGGTTATAAGAGGGAAATCTTTCAATTTTATTACTCGATTTTATTGAGACTGCAGTGCTTATAGATGTTTATGCCATATTTTAGCTCTACAGAACAAAGTCTAACTAATCGCGTCGATTTAGTCCGATTGAGTTCGATAATCGAACTCACCGAAAAGTTCCAGTTCGATTACCGAACCAATCGTAAAACAATCGAACGATAGGTTCGATTGAGTTCGATTGATTTTTGGTTCCGTTTTTTTTTTATTGACTAGGCCGGGTGTATGGTAAATATAGATTATTACATAGTAAGAGCTTGATATCGTTTTTTATTGCCATATCGCCGAACGAGCGAGTCTTCGAGCGACTGATCGATATAACATTCATAATTTGTTTATTACATATTTGAGGGGGATATAAAAATATATCAAGCATAACTGAAGTATAATTTGATTTTAATTATACCTGCAATCATGCAACCTTTACGATAACGTGAAAAAATCTTAGCCGATCCTCTGTAATCTTTGGAAGCCTTCGGCGCGATCAAGCCTCGGCAATCTTTGGAATGCCTCGGATGATCCTTCGTAATCTTCGGTGATCTTCGAAAATCTACGGGTGTCTTCGGTTAAGTTTCGGCAATCTTCGGAAGAGCTCGGGTGATGTTGGACCGTCTTCAGAAGGCTTTGGATGATCTTCGGCTATACAACCGATGAGTGATAGTGATATCGTATCACTTTACTGATGGTATGGATTTTATTCACGGCTTTATCACACTGATATCCACACGTAATATGTAATAATGAGGCATTATATATGTTCACCGTTAAAATAGGAACGCAACCGCGTTTCCTTTCCGAGCTCTCGGAAAGGAAACGACTGCTACGCAGGCTACCCTGTTGCCCTATCATTGTCGAATCATTGTCAACTAGCTGAAGAACCAGCGGAGAGAGGGGGTGTATGTGTGGGGGTGGGTGGAGGAGGGTGGGGGGAGGGGGTGGGGGCTACTCAACCCAAGTACAGGCTATATATGGGAATACTTCCTTCCCCCCGGCTGAAGAAGCTCCACAGTCGATGTTTGCCTATTGTTCAAACTTCCTCATGGGGGTCCAGCCGTGTTTTACATTTTTAGCACATTGGATTTTGCATTCCCATTCCCCGTTCCCCATTCCCCATTCATCATTATCCATTCCCCATTCCCCATTCCCCATTCCCCATTCCCCATTCCCCATTCCCCATTCCCCATTCCCCATTCCCATTCCCCATTCCCCATTCCAGTTTTTTTTTTTTTAGCAAATGCGAATGAGTTTTAGCGACAGCGAATGAAATTTTAGCGAATGCGAATACGTTTTAGCGACAGCGAATATATTTTAGAGATAACGAATTTAATTTTAGCTACAGCGAATTGCATTTTAGCGACAGCGAATTTAATTTATGGCTCCATCAGTTCCAAGACCGCTCACCCCCCCCCCCCCCCCCCCCCCCCCCCCCCCCCCGGCATTTGTCGGGCATTTGTCACTTTTTTTGTCAGAATGTTGAAAATGCCCCACGGTGGGGTCAGCTTATATGCACAGAAATCCCCACGGTGGGGCTTGAGGAAGAGTGCAAATGTCTGACCCACGGGACGAGTTCTAAATTTTATTTTCGTGTGAAGATCGAGGAATTTAAAAATCTAAATTCCAAGCAGAACTATTAATGATGGACACTATAAAATTGTTCACAAAACATAGCCCTTTATTTATACCTGTAATCATTGTCATGGTTTTTGGAATATATATTTTTTTAATTACAACTGCAACGCACGAGAGCAACGAAACTTAACAAATAATAGCGGAGCTACTAAGAACTGGCCGTTAGGCCCGTTCTTCGCTGCTCGTTTTTGATGGTCATGGCTAGCGGAATGGCTCGCGGGCGCCGTCGTACGGACGTCGTATTTCATGACATTTTTACATGAAGTAATTTTCAATCAAACAAATGGCGGTGTGGTTAAAGATGAAATTGCAAGGCAATTATCGGGTTTTCGGAAAGACAACACAACGTCTGACATGGAAAGATAATAGCCTAAAGAAACTGGACTGCCTATAAAGTGGATTATGCATATCTTAGAGAGGAAAAATCAGGACTGCTTTTGCCGATGCTATGAACCTCGTTGCGTTGTGTGAAGATTTGAATGCAGAGTTGAGGGACGACTCTATGGGTCACTACCAGTGTAGCAACAAGTCAACACTTCTCTTAGCTTGCTCAATTTAGCTTCGGGACGCCATCGAAAAAGCAAAAAGCCAATGCTCAATGCAGCTATTATTCCATATTTGACGCTTTGTTGGAAATATTGTCTGTGCGTTCAAACTGTTTATTGTTTTGTGGTTGCGTTTATTTGTAATTTTGTTGAATTTCTTCTTGACATCGGGACTAGTGAAATACACCCAAAACATCTTCCGGTTTCTCTTAAATTTTGTTGGCTGCCTGTGTTTATAATTGTTGGCTACCTGTGTTTATAAATTGTTGACTGCCTGTGTTAATAAATTATTGGCTGCTTGTGTTTATATATTTGTTGACTGCCCGTGTTTATATATTTGTTGGCTGCCTGTGTTTATATATTAGTTGGCTGCCTGTGTTTGTACATGTATATCTGTTGACTGCCCGTGTTCATATATTTGTTGGCTGCCTGTGTTTATATATTTGTTGACCGCCTGTGTTGGCTGCCTGTGTTTATATATTTGTTGACTGCCTGTGTTTGTACATGTATATTTGTTGACTGCCTGTGTTTATATATTTGTTGACTGCCTAGCTGTGTTTATAAATTGTTGGCCGCCTGTGTTTATAAATAGTTGGTTTGTTGACTGCCTGTGTTTATAATTTGTTGGCTGCCTGTGTTTATAAATTGTTTGCTGTCTGTGTTTATAAATTGTTGGCTGCCTGTGTTTATAAGTTGTTGGTTTGTTGAGACTGCCTGCGTTTATAATTGTCGGTTTGTTGGCTGCCTGTGTTTATGCATTTGTTGGTTTGTTGACTGCCTGTGTTTATATATTTATTGGCTTGTTGACTGCCTGTGTTTTTAATTAAGCGGTCAGTATGTCATTCCCCAAGGGTGACCGCTTAATACAGGTTTAACTGGTTTACAGGTTTATAGTTATTGAAAGTGGAAGAAATATATATATATATAATGATGAATGAAAAATATAATATATTTGGTATCTGCATTGTTGCTCTATGATTTCCTTTTGATATTACTTGGGTTTTTACCCGGGGTGGGGGTCCCTTATCTGGCTTTTACAGGGACGTGCCGCCCAATAGGGTATGGTTTTAAGTTTTTTTTTTTTTTTTTGTCTTTGACGGGGTATCAATTTTATCACTTTCTGTCTTAAACAGGGTATCTTTACATGTCCTAATGTCTTGAACAGACAGGATTATTAATAAAGCATATATGGTTAATTTATAAAAACCTAACCACAAGCCAAATCTGTACCATTTTTTGTTGGCGTAATTACAATGTAGAGCAAACAGCTCAGTGACTCCATAAGCTGTAAATAGATGTGTAATCACTATTCTGTTCTTGTCTTAAACAGGGTATGATTTTGAGTTAAATGTCTTAGATTGGGTCTCAAAATCGGAATTATATATTAATACAAGGTAGGAAAACCAGAGCTTTGTGTCTTGAACAGGCTCAGGGTTTAAGTGGAGTGACCCGGCCGCACCTCCCTACCCGAACGTCTGTCGAGTCCCCCCCCACCCCCCCCCCCCAGGGGATTTTAGCCCACAATGTCATTATATTGTCCATCTTGTGATGGCTGTCAAGCGCACCCATGTTGTAATGGCAGTCAATAACTTTCCCAAGGCTTTCAAAACTCCCTTGTTCACTTAATATCCCTTCTAGATCTCAGACGTTTAAGAAGCAAATAAGTATAACTCATTCCACTGGGACATTAGCTCCACAGTCTAACACTTCCAGTCCATCCAGATTTTGCATTGTTTGACTCTTTTTTATTGTCCTTTCTTTAATACAGTTCAAAGAAAGGCTTTTTCAAAACATCAACCTTTGTTTCGATTTTAGTCCTAGCATGTGTTGTTGTAACACTCATTTCACTCCTTTGGAAAGTAGTGTACATAATTTTTTGGTGTATTATTATTTAAGTATATTATGAAACAACGACCCAATCAATATGTGAACTGTTTTCTAAAAGAGTAACTTCTAGATCTTCTCGTGTTCCTAACCAATTTAACATCATTAGATTTAAATCAGAGACTGGCAGAAACACCCTACAATACAAAGGTCCTGTAATCTGGAATTTTGTAAATAGATTAGTTAAAGTACCAGAACATTCTTATTCTTTTAAACAAATTTTACGCAAACATGTTAAAATTATTGACAATTTCTTATTTGATAAAGGGGCAACAGTAGTCGCTAACAAAAATTATGATTTTATATATTTTTAAATTTAAATTTATTATTTGATAATATATGTAATTTATTTTCTTTTTATGTTAGTATTAGTAAATTCCGACTTATTTGTATATACTAGTTCTAAATTTATAAATGTAATTTTTACAAATGTAATTCCTAATTTTAGTATAGTAGGTCCACATCAGCCCTTTGGCTGCCTTTTTTCACAACCTACTTATCAAATAAAGTATGTATGTATGTATGTATGTATGTATGTATGTATGTATGTATGTATGTATGTATGTATGTTCTTATGCATGGTGACTTACGGGGACACGAGTATAGTTACACACCCGCACTGTGGGGTCAGCTTGTATTTGTGGGGACAAAATCAGGACCCCACAAATACATGACCTTAATTCTGCATTTTCTGGCCAAAAATCGGCTTTGGACTACAAAGAAGAGAGGTCCCCATAACGTGGTTTTGAGTAAAACTTGCAGTCAAGTCCCCACAAGGTCTCAAAAAAGTGTGTAACAAAAAAAATCGTTTTTTAAATTTATTTTTCACAGAAGTGGTTTAGGAGCATCGTTGAAAGCTGACCATGTAGTTTGTTTGGAAAAAACTTCTTTAACATGCAAATACCCACGGACATTTCATCAAGTAGATACACACATTTGACATGTAATGTAGTTTATTTCATATTTTTTGCTACAATAACTTTATTAGCACTTTAACTATATAAGCAGTCGGACTAACATTAGTGAAACAAATTGTCAACTGTACTAAAAGGTTGTTATACGCCCCTTACTGGAGCCACTGTTTATAGAGAAGCCAAATACCATAAAAGTCCGGTTATAAGTCCCTCGCTTATAACCTGGGGGGGGGGACTTCCATATGAAAATGACGGGGCTGCTCGTCGTACCTTTTAGGGGTCAAAATTTGTAGATTGGTACCTCTTAGGGTCCTGAATCTAAAATGAATTATCGCGGTACCTCTTAGGGTATTGAGCCGAAAAAGTGTGACAGGAACTACTATTATTTTGTAAGGCATTGTTCTAATTGGTACCTCTTGGGGGTAAAATTTTGTTGAGCCACGCCCATCACACAAGATTCTTGTATCTTTTAGGGTGTTATTTGAAATTTCCAACGAGCACCCCCATCATTTTGGAATGGGAGTCCCCCCACCTTCGCGGCTTATAAGCCCTCACGGTTGTAGGCCCATCTGTCTGCTAATAAACTACACCGTAGTTCCTTATCAGCTTGAACAGAATTTTGTTCATACCCCTTATAAGCCACCCCTAGATATATAAGATAAAAGCAAAAAAAGCTTCCATTTATAAACCCCTTACGAAGTTGTATAAGCCCAGGGACGCGTTTCTCCAAAGCCCCGAAACTTATCGGCCCGATTTCGGGCACCATTACTTGAAAACAAAAACGTTTTTAAGCATAAACTTTGCTTTAAGTTAAACATATCTTAAAAAACATGTTAAAATAACAGCTTTGTAGAATGACTGGTTCATATTTTTACAAATGGCTTTTCAGGGCCAAAAAGTTTTCGGGGCTTTTGAGAAACGCGTCCCAGGGCTGAAAACCGGAATTTTAATTATTAAGTATGAATATTTAATTATTAATTAACTAATGTATGCATGAATTTTGCCAGTAGGTCAAACCCTGTCAGATACAATGTACAAGTACTAACAGAAAGAAAATAATTTAAGTTATAATATCCAAGATTAAAAAGTTAATTACTAATATTCTATTCATGCGGTATCTATGTTGTAGTTTAAAATGACTTCAAACTACCATAAAAGCACTATTAAGCCTCCGGGGGGGCTTATTTAATTTCAGACCCCAAGAAGGGGGGCTTATTTTCGAAAGATCTGGACAAGCAGTTTTTTGTTCTAAAGTGTAAAAGCAAGTTCGACGGTCTTCTGTATGAAATGTTGTTCATTAGAAAACTGACACCTTGTCTCAATGTGCAATCAGATTCTATTCATGCCAAGGCGTTTATCTAATTCCGTAATGCGATGTATATGTTAAGTTTAGGTTACATCATCTCTAGCAATTTCTTAGTTGTTTATTCAACTCAACTTGATAATGGTGTCATGACACCGCCGAAACGTTTTATTTCGCTACTTTTTTTTTTTGTCTTTATAAAATCAGTTTAACATAAAATTCATTTTAAAACTACAACATCTATATATATGCCAGTGTTCATGTACCCATCCCCTAATATGTAAACTAAATACTACTAAAATTGAATGAAAGGGCCCCTGCCACGTAGCCTGTTCCAGGCGTTCGGATAGTGGGGAGCGCGAAGAGCAGGTAACCCGCCGCCCTTTGTTCTCCACGCTTCAATTCGCCTGCGCTGCCCACTATCCAAACGCCTGGAACAGGCTACTGCCATGTCGTGAATTCAGGCAAGGTTTACCTTCAGTTGTAAAGATCATAAAATTTAAGGTGTAAATTTTTTAGGCTCTTCTTTTTCCACATTTTCGAGTTTTTGCTTAACCCAAAGTAAAACTCTTTCCTTTTTAGTGAATTAAAGCCCAACACTGCCCCTTTATCAAAGAGCTCATAACTATAGCCAAATTTAGGCACAAAACTGAACTGTGATGGTTCCAAAGTGTGTGGAAAGAAAATACGAGTGTGAAGAAATGCCCACAAGCATATTAATGACGTCCGGGACCATAGAAAGCTTTGTGCAAGCATTACATGTATATCATTTTTACAATCGCATAAGAAAATTTGAAACCCTTCTGGAGATACCTGTAGATTACCTTATTACATGAAATTTTCGCGACACTTTAATTTCGCGAATTTCGCGATTTCTAAAAAATCGAGAAATTAAAGTGTCGCGAAAAAATAAGTGTCGCGAAACTTTGATGACGCGAAAATTTCATGAGTTAAATTATGTACATTATTTCAGAAATACCGCTATTTAGTAAGCAAATGACCAGAAAATCAGTCAAAATCACTGTTATTCTGAAGCGTTTTCTTCGTCCTCATCATGCACTACTTCCTTCTACACGTTCGGCTCCAAGTTCTTGTAACACGTCCTTAGCAAGCATGGATTCGTCCTTAAATAACGTTGCAGCTATTGAGAAGTTCAAGTATCTTGTGGAACTCAGCTACAAGGAGCGGGTCAATGGAAAGTTTAAAGACTGCACTGCTACTTCGATCAGAATTTCTAGGCCTCCTTGTAGAAGGGGTGATCGTCGGAAACGTAGGGAGTAGCAATGTTATTTTTGGGTTGTTGATGTTGCCGGTATTATAAAGAGATGCAGTCTGTATGATAACAGGTACTATCATATAATAAAATTTCCCTAAAATCGCTAAATTTTCGATGAAATAGCAAAATTAAAGTGAGTTAGAATATAACATTTTCGCAAAATCGCGAAATTAAAGTGTCGCGAAATATGCGCCCTTCAAAATCGCGAAATTAACATGTCGCGAAAATTTCATGTAATAAGGTAGGTACAAGTGTGGCTTTAAAACAAAAACCATAATGGTATACAAACGAAAATGTTACCGCTGTAGCATATTTTTACAAATGGCTTTTCAGGGCATACGGTATCTATGTTGTAGTTTAAAAATGACTTCAAACTACCATAAAAGCTCTATTAAGCCCCCGGGGGGCTTATTTAATTTCAGACCCCAAGAAGGGGGGCTTATTTTCAAAAGATCTGGACAAGCAGTTTTTTGTTCTAAAGTGTAAAAGCAAGTTCAACAGTCTTCTGTATGAAATGTTGTTCATTAGAAAACTGACACCTTGTCTCAATGAGCAATCGGATTCTATTCATGCCAAGGCGTTTATCTAATTCCGTAATGCGATGTATATGTTAAGTTTAGGTTAGATCATCTCTAGCAAATTCATTTTAAACTACAACATCTATATGTATGCCAGTGTTCATGTACCCATCCCCTAACATGTAAACTAAATACTACTAAAATTGAATGAAAGGGCCCCTGCCACGTAGCCTGTTCCAGGCGTTCGGATAGTGGGGAGCGCGAAGAGCAGGCAATCCCCCCACCGCCCTGTGTTCTCCGCGCTTCAATTCGCCTGCGCTGCCCACTATCCAAACGCCTGGAACAGGCTACTGCCATGTCGTGAATTCAGGCAAGGTTTACCTTCAGTTGTAAAGATCATAAAATTAAAGGTGTAAATTTTTTAGGCTCTTCTTTTTTCCACATTTTCGAGTTTTTGCTTAACCCAAAGTAAAACTCTTCCCTTTTTAGTGAATTAAAGCCCAACACCGCCCCCTTATCAAAGAGCTCATAACCATAGCCAAATTTAGGCACAAAACTGAACTGTGATGGTTCCAAAGTGTGTGGAAAGAAAATACGAGTGTGAAGAAATGCCCACAAGCATATTAATGATGTCCGGGACCATAGAAAGCTTTGTGCAAGCATTATATCATTTTTACAATCGTATAAGAAAATTTGAAACCCTTCTGGAGATACCTGTAGAGTAGGTACAAGTGTGGCTTTAAAACAAAAACCATAATGGTATACAAACGAAAATGTTACCGCTGTAGCATATGCCTGCGAGAAGTGCCATCCAACCAAAGACCACCGGGGTGAAACAGCCTTTTTTCCCTCGACAGCAATGCATGACTTTGGAAGTGATTCTGACACAAGATTGAAAATAATGTTACACTTTTTACGAGTGAATGCTTGTAAAGCATGAATGAAGTTTAGCAGTTGGTGGACAAATTTCACTCGATAGCCACTTTTTGTAAACAATACAGTTAATCATTAACGTAGCATAATGTATGCGTGATGTATAATTTTATTCATTAAATATTGCGTGACAAAATGGCGTCTCGAACGGATCTCTTCTGCAGTGTTCTCAAGACGGTATATTTCACTCCTCTTACAATTAGACACCTTTTTGGAGTTCGAATTGAAAGAAATAACCCTACAGAATACGAGACCACGGAAGAAGGAGACATTTAGAATCTTAAAAATGAGTCACGTCTGGAGTTCTTCGATCGATTCTCACCTCAAGGCCGTATTCCCTCAAATGGATTTTTCAAGACTTTGGGACACTTAGGTATGTTAAATGTTGTATCTGCTTTATACCAATTGTATTAATAAAATCTAACTTATCTGAATCACTCTAATAAATTGTGTAATGTGTACAACTCAAAGCCTCATTCCGGAAATTTGATTTAACAGTACTTTATTGGCTTTATACCGATTGCTGAATTGCTTCCTCAATAGATTTATAAAAGGAGAAAGAAAAAAGACGAAAGACGTAAACAAAATAGGTTGTCGTACAAAAAGGAAAAAAAATTGAGTCAACAGTAGTCCGGACTTGAACCCTCGACCTCCAGATTTGAAGTCTTTTACCTTAACCACTGCGCTACTTACGATACACTGATCACTGAGCAGAAAATTAACATAGACATATCTTTGAGATGACCTAACGTTTAACTTATGGCTTCTATAAAGCTTTGAATGACTCTTCGAATTGCTCGATTTTTAGCTTGTAAGAATTCCAAATAGAAGAAATAGCCTTAGAGAATACTTGACTTCCATAAGACAGATCATTGAAAATCTGTACAACGTGTACCAAGCTGAAAATGAGTGTTTTAAATACAACATTCACGAGTTGCTCATAAGTATCAAACTTGCTTTAAACACAATCATAAACCACAGGCAACAAAAAACATTGGTGCTTTATAAAGCATTGGCCAGCCAAGACTAAGAATGACTGAGAAGAAAAGTACTCTAAAGGGCGATTTAGACGGTACGATTTTGTCGCATGCGACTTTTGTAGCGCGCGCTGCTCGCGTGGAGTCGCGTCATGTAAAAATCGTATACGACTTTCATCTTTTCCCATTGTTTGTAGCTACGACATGTCGTAGGGTTTTAAAACATGTTTTAAAAGCCTACGACATTTTTTGTGTTGTGTGCGTCATGTCGTAAGGATGTAGTAGGTTGATTTACACAACGCGATTCATGTTGTATTCATGGCGTAAGCGTGTCGCATGCGATAATCGTAGGCAAATCGTACCGTCTAAATCGCCCTTAACAAGTATGTTAGGTTTGTATGTTTGTTACTTTGAATAGTATTGATGAAGAAACCTTCAGTTGAACTTGTCCACAGAAAAAAATAGCAGTATTTTACATGTACAATATGATTGGACTTCACATGGGTTTCACACACAGATAACATACGTTCTTCCGCAGGCCATTTCCCGTCTGCTTCTGAAAGTTCCTCTAATAAATTGAAACAACTCTCTTAAGGAGGCTGGTAATTGTTTACAGCCCTTATGCTTTAATTAATCGCCACTGCCCTCCTATATCAGTTGATGTTAAAATAATGGTATCAAATGAATAAAAAAATAAAAAATGGGGGTCACCAAGTTCATTTTTGAGTTATAAGCACTTAAAGCTAAAATTAAAGGTGGTTTATACCGGTTATACTGTTGCTATGGTAACAGTTCATATTACAAAGATGATCATAATTTGTTTACCAATGATTGGGCATTCATTTGATACCATTATGTTAACATCAACTCATATAGAAAGGCAGTATCGGTCAATCAAAGCATGAGGGCTGTAAACAGTTACCAATCTCCTTACGCCAAAAAAAAAAGAATAAGCATGGGTTAGAATTTATTTAGCATAAATTGATGGCATGTCCATTTACAAACTACAAGCAGTTTTTTTTTTTCTTAGATCCAAAAGGTAATGCAAAAGTAGCAAGCAGTGAGTTGATCTATAAAGTCTGCTAATCACCCTCGCATCCCAAAAAATAATTAATCCCCATCCCTGCTTCGTGGCGGTGCAGACCTGCAAGTCATGTATTTTAACTTACCATCGTCGGAGTCAGAGTCAGAGTCGGACACCTCTGAAAAAGAAAATTAAACATTAGTGACATTCCACTTATTCATATAGCAATAGAGGCCAATGCCTTCTTTAGAAAATAATATAATTACTTTAACATTCTTTAACAACAGCACACAATAGCCATGGTTACACATGCAGTACGTGATAAGCTAATTGATCTAATTTGCAAGCGGCGTGCCCGTGAAGATGGCATATCAAATTTCTTGCGATTAACTTGGGTAGCTGAGATACAAACTACGTGATCATCTTGAAGCTTACCATGTTGGGTGGTGTGAGCGAAGAACCTCTGTGTTTTCTGAATAACGGGCTGGTTGTTGTCTTGCTTGTAAGCGTGTGATACTGTGAGCAAGCACAGTATAATGAGCATCAATACAAAGGGCGTCAGAATAAAACCAATTACTTTGCTTTTGTGACTTCGGTGGGGTACTTTAGAATCGAAGACCTTTGGGCAAGGCTCTGAATCAACTTTGCTGGTTATGTCGTTCTTTTCTTTGGAGTTACTTTGAGGAAGGAAGGTTCCCATGAATGGCACTGTTGTCGTAATGGTACGTTCTCTAAGGCATCCTGGTCTTCTGAAGGAAAGAGTGCTGTCTACCAGGTCAATCAGGGCTCCGTTGGTTTGCAGGAAATCGCGACCAAGGATTGCATCATAGGCAAGGTTTTCCATAACATGAAACTCACAGGAATACTCACTTTCATTCAAGTGTAAAGGCACGGTAATCTTTCCTAATACCGGTACTGTGTGTCCACTAACTGTCTGGATAGATGATAAAGAACCATCACTCATCTTAGGCGGGAACTGACCATACGTCTTCGTGAAAAACTGCTTGTCTATGGCTGATACGCATGCTCCAGTATCCACGAGCAATTGAACTGGTTGGCCTGCTATTTCACCTGCTGTAGTTAGGTCACTGGGCTTAAGGCTGGCATCACTTTCGCATGACAGGTCAACATTTTCTTGCTTGTGCTGATCATTGGTCAATGACAATTTTACTTCCGTTTTTGATTGCGGAGTTCCTTTTCTGTCTTCGCCAACAAATGTTAGGTTGCAAGTGCGCACTGGTTGACTGGAGGTTTGTTCACCAAGTCCTGAGCTCTTCGCGTTATTGTCATGATAATCTTGAACGGGACGTGCATATTGAGCGTCTATTGTGAACAATTGTGCTGTGCTTTGTTGATGCCCTGGGCGCTGATTTTCGAATTCTCTCTGATTATAGTTTGTGCGGTAATCGTGTACATGTCTTCCTTCGTGATCCTGGTATTGGTCTTCTGAAATGGAACAATTATACTGTATGTGACCAAGGCGTCCACATCTATAACACACAGGTTTAGCTCGTCGATTGTATTCCCTGTTATCAACTTGTTCTGTGTGATAGGTTTGAGTACGCTGGGCAAGTCTATTCATTCGGTTATCAACTCGCCGGTATAGGCTTTCCAATTTGGCTGTGAAAGTGTTTTCCATGCGGCGCATTTCCTTCAAGATTTCTGGCGACTCTCTTGTGTTGGCCTCTGAAAACGCAGCTATGCTAGCTGTGTTTATACCCCTGAACTCCAGACTGTCCTCGTCGATTTTGCTTGTGACATTTTCTAAGAGTTCGAGATCACGAAGTCTGGCATCCATTTCGCGGCCGAAATTGTTTATCTTATCCTCCAACTGGTATATTTCTCTTCTCTCCCAGCTCACGTTGCCAGTATTTCCACTGGAGGAATCATTAAGAGCGGCTACGCTAGCTGTGTTTACTTCTCGTGGAGACGATTTCCCTGTCAGTTCCTCGATCTTCGCCAACAGTAACCGCTCTCGTTGCTCTTTGGATTTCTCATGTTGTTTACCATTGATTAAGGCCTCTAGCTTGGCCAAAACACTGTTTTCTGGCGATGGGACAACTGGTTTAACAGGCGCTTTCTGACTCTCAAACTTCTCGTTCAATGCCTCTATTTTTGCCAAGAGTGCGCGATTCGTAGCGCTTGTATCTCTGGTATCTGCTGTTTGTGGTGTGCCAGTATTTGGTTCCGCTTTTCCAGTTAATGTGCTTACGAGCTCAACGATCCTGTTTGCAAGTAACCGTTCTGATGTATGTGCACTGGCCGTGGACTTAGTAGCTCGTACTAAGAGGGCGTCGAATTCTTTAGCGGTTTCAATGGCCTCCGAGAGTGTTTGTGGTTTCGCCTTCAGAACCTCCATTTGTAGTTCAGGCTTCAATCCTTCAATGAAATGATAAACTCGGGTGGTTTCTTGCATATCCAGCTTGTTAAGCTTCGATACCATATCACTCACGTAATCTCCGAGTGGCTCCCCTGATTTCTGTTGTCGTTGGGAAATTTTCTGTCGTTGAACCCATTCGCGATTCCGACGCGAATAACAACATTTTAAGGCTTCTTTGACTGCGTCCAGAGTCGCTCGTTGATCCGCTTGAAGTGCCCGGACATATTCTTGTGCTGGTCCGGCGATATGTACGGTCAACTGCGTCAAAGCTGTTTTACTCGTGGGGGATATATCTCGTGCCTCCAGATGGTAATCGAACTCTTCTAACCATTGGTCAATATCTTCGTTGTCGTGACCATAAAACTTCGCAATGTTGATATCTTTATTTCCTAACTTCTGTGCTATTTTACTTAACGCCTCGATTAATTCTTTATCCATGTTTTGTTTTTCGTGCGACGGTGAGACTTCAATGGTACTTGTACAAAATGGCAATTCAAGGAACAATGTACAATGTTCTTCGTCAGACACGATCGGCTTGTGTGGCGCGATTTACCTTGGGTGTACTAGATCTAACTTCTGGGATATCTAGTTTCCTACTTCTCAAATTATATCTCGGTAATGTTTTCTTTATAACTTTTCTCACGGACTTCAAAAACGGAATTAAGAACTTTCTGGTACTCACGTTACTTGAGCGGTCTTTCTCTTGTTGGCGCTCAAGGGATTACATCGGGTTTGTCGTCAACCACTGTTGGATGTTCGTCTTCTTCCTTTGCCTTGATAACGTCCTCTGAAGTTCCAGGAAGCACCAATCTCTTCTTCACCACTGTGACGATAGGTTTTTCGTGTCTATGAATGCTCGGAACTCTAGCGGAAATATAATCAACTCTGGGGGAAAACTTAACTCAAACGGAGGCACCACTTGGCCTACGGGAACAGAACCTCGTCACGGATTCTCGGTACCTGGCGATCTACTTCACTGAACTTCTACGGCCGTCAAGGAGGAAGCCGAAGACTTTGGTTCCAACAGCAGTTTAATCTTCAGATAATAATCCACGATCTAATCGAATAAGGTTTACAAGCGCGGTTGCTTATATGATTTGTACAAGCGTCCTTTGTTGACAGAGTACAATACGCGTGCTAATGATAAAGATGGGAAAACAATTACAACGGAAGATAAGGTCCTTTCAAGATAGCACAACCCAATAAAATTCTAGTTTAACTCGAGAGCTTATTGTTACTAGTGTTTTGTTACCTAGGGAAGAAAGTGTCTTTAAAAGTACGTTACTTATAACTAACGAAGCAATTTAAAACTAGTGAAAAGCTAACAAATTGTGAGGCGCTAATAAGCGAGATCGTTTAGCAAGTTCTTACCCTAAAACAAATTAACTAAACAAGCATTCATTACTGAAGCTGGATGAGTCAGCGAAAGTATTCATAACCAAAGTAACATATCAGCAACTAATTAACACTAAGCATTCATACTCCGAACGCGATGAGTCAGCAAGTAACAGGTTGTTAACTAATCCTATTCAACCACGAATTCGGAACGGAACTTATAAATAAAAGTAAATTACAACTTAAACATGCTATTCACTTAAGATAACACTCTCTAGGACTGAGCGTTGATTAACTCATTCAGTTTTGGCTTAAGTAATAAAGTTGTTTCCACAGAATAACTATTGTTGGCTTTTAAAAAGGGTTTTAAAACACTGAACACGGATAAACATACAAATGATTGGAAAACGGTAAATGCTCTCATGACAACACAGAGCCGACGGCTGCTACCCAAGGAAGACCGGGTAAGAGTGTTTCATCCCAATTTCCGTACGTACGTACGGTGCACGCGAACCATGCCGCTAGCCATGATGACCATGAAAAATTGAATGAATGGTTCCCCTATTTCTATGCATGCATGATTCTCCTATTTCTGTCGTTATGGGGCTCCGCTCTGGGGCCCTTCGGGCCGCTGGAGCTCCACTAACAATAAAAGGGTTCTCCGCTTACGATTGTCATATGCGACTATTGCAGCGCGCGCTGCTTGCGTCAGGCAAAGATCGTATACAACTCGTCATTCTAACATTTTGATTGTGGCTACGTCTGTTTCAAAATCCTACGACACTTTTCGTGTTGTGATGAACTGTCGTGAAGATGTCGTACGCCTGATTTAGACGACACGATTCGTGTTCCAGACATGACGTGAGCAAGTCGCATACAACAGTAACACGCAAAAATCGACCTTAGTTATACGTCAATAAGGTTAATGAATTGCTTCAGAAAATAAAGTTACAGAATGCTAAATCAACGAATTCACGATTTCTTCAAAAGATGCTGGACATATTTTGACGAAATTTGTAATTTCCGTAAACGCTTAGTTCTTGTATTTTTCGCTGCTAGCATTTTCATTGTCAGTGGTATCCGTTCATGAATATAAGATGCCATTCTTTGCGGTCTTGAGCTGCAAAATCAGTATAGAAGACTGTCTCTTTACAAATTCAGTTTTGTTTGTAGAGAACGTGTTTTTCTTATTCGATTCATCATCATCATCATCATAACCTTTATTTAAACACGATAAAATTTTTAAGCTGAATGCTTGTGGGGTCGTGTAATAATTAAAAGAATAAAAATTAAATTAATTACTTATATACAAGATAAAAATTTGAAGTTAGTTACAATATACAGTTACGATAATCTCCTAAATTTAAAAGATAAAAAGATAAAAATATAAAGTTAGTTACACTGATGTACAATTACGATAATCTCCTAAATTTAAAACTAAATTAATTAATTAATTAATTAATAGCACTTAAACTCGTGATAATGTCTGGGGAGTGACTGAACTGACTGGGCGATAAATTCAAGTTCCTTAACATATTTGTCCTTCTTCACTTTACGACAAAAAGCCGTAAATTGGGAACCCGTAAAATATGTGGAAACGGCGTTCCATAAGATGGCACCTCTGTAACTAATCATTTGAATTTTTAAGAAAGTACGAGTTGAAACGAAGGGCAGTAATCCTATTGCTCCTTCTGAAGTCATAAGCTGCTCGAGCTTATAAGCCAAGTAAGATAATGCAGTAGGTGCTTCACCGTTAACTACCCTGTAAAATAGTTTAATTAACCGGAGTTTATGCAAGTAGCTTAATGTAGTCCATTTCGAATGCCGGTAGACTTCAGCAGATGGCATGTCGCGGTATCTATGTACGTATATGATCGATTGGCCACTTTCAACAAAAGGAATGAACACAAATACATCTTTATAGCGTCCGGGAGTGTCCTAGACGTATGCAACCTCCATTAGAATGTTATTATTTGACACCTCATAAGACGTATTCTATGTGAACCGATGTGAACCTGTTTTAGCGGACACCCTGTATTAAGCGGACACTACCGCATTCCCCGAGGGTGTCCGCTTAATACAGGTTTGACTGTATTTACAGATTCTTTTTCAGTTTGGAGAGCAGCAAAAGGCAAAACATATAAAGGATGAAACTGGAAATTATGATACTATGAAATTATGCCGAGAATGAAATTATGGCGAACTGGCACCTAATAGAGAAACAACCCCGCTAATGGCAAATCTACAGAGAACCTCCTATTATATCATACAAGCGAGGGAAATCAGCATTATATGATATTTAGTCCACCATCACGCTTATAGAACGACTAAGATTAAGCATTTGTTAGAACAAATGCTGCTAATGATCAACACGATACTGCGTCTGCGTATGTTGCTTGTGCTTATGCTTGCGTCGCTAGTGAAAACCAGGCTTAAAGGTTACCGGTATATATATATTTTTTATTTCCGGTTTCCGGTTTCCGATCCGATTCTTCATTTCCGGGTTTGAACTGGTGGGTGTTTCCCGAGAGGTCCGCTAAATTGGTTGAAAGACGGTAGTTTACGTCACATCCAATGACGTTTTCGATGAAGACTCCGAAGAAAAACTCAGCGAAGCGAGTGAGTGCTAGAAAACCTCTAAAGCCAGTCAAAAGTGTAAATCATTATGATCCCAGTTTCAAGGGTGTCACTCTGCATATGAATATGACGCTAAAGAAAGGAAAAGCGCAACTGGTGATCGATTGTTGCTTTCCATTCACGACAAAGAGTCGTCGCTGCTCCAATCCGGAGTTCGATTCCAAGACATCAAGGAGAAGGCTTGCCTCTCCGGGGCTTAATCCTTCGATTTTCAAGCTACAAAGCTCTCCGGAGTCTGTGTTTAACGACAGGAGCCTGTCTGACGTGGATTTGGGAACTGCACTGATCCAAGTCGAGAAGGAGTGCGCATCATGCGGAACTTTTAAAACTCCTTTGTGGCGTGACGCAAAAGATGGTACTCATTTGTGCAACGCCTGTGGAATCAGGTACAAGAAGTACGGGATTCGTTGCGTCCGATGCTGGTATATTCCCAAGAACAAGGAGGAAAAAGCTCTGCCCTGCTGTACTAGCTGCGGTCGCAAAGGAAACCCATAAGCAGTAGTGAGTAACAATTTTCTCAAAATGGAACTGTTTGCCGTTTTATTCCGTGGACTGTTGTGCTTTTTGAGTGTTTTACGAAGCTGTTTCTTGCCGTTGTAACATAACAATGGCTTTAATTAAGTTGGCAACGAAAATATGTACGGTCAGATTGCATGCAGTTGGTGCAAAAAATCTGATTACCTAATTACCTTATTCGTACTAATTTTCGCGGGACCTTAATTTCGCGAAAATGGAACAAGCAAATTTCGCGGGTCTCAAAGGTGGCTCCTAATAATTTACAGTTGTCATGGCAACGCTAAGCGCGTCAAAACATGCCAAATATTTGACATTTTGAGGCCAATAACTTGAAATATACACGGTAAAAGTTGTTCCATTTCAAATATTTTTACTTTCCTGATGGAAAGGAAAAAATCTGTACATACGTTTCAGAGCCACCTTATTTTTTCATTAATTTAAGATGGCACTAAAACGTATGTACGAGTTTTTTTTTAAATCGGTCAAAATGTTTATGATATCAATAAAATAAAAATATATGAAAAACAAGAAAATTTACTGTAGTTTTTAAGTCATCAGCATAAGCCATAAAAGTTCAAACATTATAAGGGTATGTTTTAGCACTCTTAGCATAGGCGGACTTAGAGGGGGGCCGAGGGGGCCGCGGCCCTCCCTTTCGTCTGGGAATTTTTTCATAAACAACCGTCTGTTGAATGTTGAACAGTATTGTCGCGCCTAATACTGACCTCATAGGTGTCTTATATTGTTCACTGATGGTATCATTGTTCGATTATGATGTAAGTTCTTTGTTAGCATCAGCGGCCCGGCTGTATTTTCTTGGTATACACACTCGCCAAAAGGCACGTGTGTATACCGAGAAAATACAAGTGACTCACAGGATATATCCATGGTATACCGCTCGAAAGCGTTGCATGACTAGTATATATTATAAAGAATTAAGACGATTTCTACTGCATAGAGCAAAATCGTGATTTCTGAGGTTATTTCCACTGAGGCATATTGTATGTATTTCCATTTGTAACTTCCTGTAGATATATCTTATTAACCATGCAAGCGCGAGGGCCGTACTGGGAGAATATCGGCCCTAGGTCTTGACAGTACGGATCGAGCGCAGCGAGGTCCGTACAGAAAAGACCGAGGGCCGATATTCTCCCAGTACGGTCCCGAGCAAGCTTGGTTAATAAGAGATTTATTACACAACTTTGCGCTTAAAAAATAGTCATAAGAATGTAAAAAAAACTTTACCCGGTCCGATACTTAGAGAATATCGGACCAGCAATAAAGCATTCTGATTGGCTGATTTTAGTTATCGGCCCTCTCAACTGACTTAGTTGTGTAATAAGTATAGTAATATCCAGTATAAACATTTTGCAAAATTCCTCATTTATTCCTCCATTTTACACATTTTCTAGTTTTAACATGGTGTTTTCTATTTTATTCACTTTATAAATCATTATATTTCATAACAAAGGTTCAATTTGCAATTTGTCTCGACCATCGCTTAAATAGGTTATCTGACAGTAAATTTAGGTTTTAGCTTTTCAAACCAGGGGATTAGATTTGTCCAGGTTTTCTAAAAGGAAAGAGGTTACTTTCCAGAAAAAATTTATATATTGGACATAATATTTTTCCAGTTTGTAGAAAGGTACATGTAGGGGAATATTTTTCAGAAAGTTCTTAAAATGCTAAATTATCTGAATGGCCTTTGATAAAAGGATTAATGATTGTCTCTACAACCCATCATTACTCTTCAGTATTTGGTTTGGGCAGTCAATTATGCTAGAGATGTGGTGGGCAGTCTTAATTAGTTCAAAGTAAATTTGTTCATTGGCATGTATTTTCTGTGTGGTTTTTTATTCAGTTTGTGTTCTGGATCATATTCTGTTGTATTGTCACCTGTATATATATTTATAAACCTTCAAGTGCAATATTTCTGGCATTATGATGCATTCTGTAATTTTTCATTAACATTTAGACAGGCAGTATAAAGCTTGTAAGTTTTTATTTATTATTTATTTGACAAAGTTTATTTATTTGTGTGAGCCAGTCAATTTGTTCATGTGATACTGATGCAGTGTCAGTTAATTATGCTTCAGTCAATAATTGAAATCCCGGCAATTATCCCCCACCACACCCCTCTTGCACAACACAGCAGACAAAACGAGACAGAGAATCTGTTTGGGCATCTTAATAGGTAACGAGAAGCCCTCGAGGGAAGCCCCCAGGGTGGGAGGGTAAAGCAAAAACTGAACGGCCGAACGAACAAAACAAAGTGGTCATGTTACAACCCAAATGTCAGTCAACAGCTAGCCGGGCGCGGCGTGGAGTCCTGGGGCTAATTAACTTATTCCCTAGGAATAAGAACAATTATCCCCCACCACACCCCTCTCACACAACACAGCAGACAAAGCGAGACAGAGAATCTGTTTGGGCATCTTTAATAGGTAACTTGAAGCCCCCGAGGGCTCGAGGGAAGCACCCAAGCAAGGACAAAGAGGCCCAAACAGAATTCACAGGGGAGAAGAAGGAGGTGCGAGAGGGGAACGACGGAGTGCCTGATCGAGAAATATATATTATAAACATATGTCAAAATGAAAACCTAAACTAAAATTACAAGGCTTGAACATGTTTGGAGACAATGTTCGAGAGCGCAAGTCTGTCTGCTAAAGGCAGAGATAAATATAACATGTAAGCATCAGATCAACTGAATGGCCGAACGAACAAAACAAAGTGGTCATGTTACAACCCAAATGTCAGTCAACAGCTAGCCGGGCGCGGCATGGAGTCCTGGGGCTAATTAATCTATTCCCTAGGAATAAGAACCCTCTGACCCTGGGACATAACGGGGATTAAGCGCTGCCAACAAAATGTCTGTTTCACCCGGGCCATTGAGCAGTGATTTAACAGCACACATAGCGGGAATAAAATGATAGTGGAAATTAAAAACTAAAAGGACTGAAATAATCGGTACCCAGATCTCCCACAGAGCCGATGATGCTCTTTCCAAATGGCGTTCAGCAACAGATGTCAGGTGAGAATATCAAATCCAACTCATCTGTGATTCAGATGAGCATCTGTGCAAACTTAGAGTTCAAAACAAAGCGTTACTTCAGTGGTGGAATCGTTGGAATGTCGCAATACCGATTTTTCACATGAACTATAGGATTTGAATATCGATGTGAATAAACATGCTAGTTACAACCAATCGCAAATATCTGTTGCGATATATGATCAACATCATACGGGATTTTTCAGCTCAAATTGCAGGTCTCTCTTGCAGGACCATAATGTGAATGATGTGTGCATAGAGACACCTGAGACAAACCTAACCCCTGCGCCAGGTTGACCATGGTACCATGGTTTTTTCATTGTCAACCATGGTTGACTGTGGTATGACCGTGGTGTCTGACCATGGTCTTCTTTGGCCACTGACCATGGTCCATAGCCAACCATGGTCAGAAAATATTATTGTTAATAGAACGAATTCGCATAAGTCGATTTTTATATGCTAATGAGTACCATTAAATGCTAATGTGGAGGAACAATAGAGAATTGCGTGCACTGAAAAAAGTACTGTTTAAAATTATAATTGGTGTATCAGCGTGTAATATACGTATTTCCCACAGTCTCATCAAACGTATACTTACACGCTGGTATGTACGCAAATTATAATTTTAAGCAATACTTTTTTAGTGCCCGCAATACTTGTTTCAAAAAGGGCACCTGAGGTGTTTATGGAATGATTAAAACTCATCATTTTTGACATTTATAAAGCACTTAAATGAAGAATGACTAAACACCATGGAATACCATGGAAAACCATGTCCCAGAAAGGTTATCAGGCAAATCTGATTTAATTTGTGAAAAAAAATGTATAATTTGAGAGATTATATGGTCATTACAAGTAATACTTCTCCAATTAAGGCTTCTTGGTTAAAAATACTTAATTTATGTACTTAGGTGTGACTCAGATCTTTTCTTTTTGTTAACCATGAAATACCATGTTTAACCATGTTCAAGGTAAATGATTAAAAATTATTATTATGCAGTTCATGAAGAGTTTAAGTTTTCAAGTGTATTGTGCAAAGAAAATGAAAAATCTGGCAGTTTGTCATTTAAGAAGTGTTGTCACCTGATCTTTCCCAACTGACTGAAACTGGTTTGATTGAGGAGACCGGAAGGCACAAGCAGACTGGGCCAAATAACATTGAGATCTGGTCAAAGGTAGTATAAACCCACCAAAAGGTATAAAAGGGGAAGAAGTCAAGTTTTTCCCAATAATTTAGGGCAACAACAACAAAGAAAAAACAGGACACTCAAATTGAATCTGACCATGGCCAGAAATCCGTGACAGTATGGCCGCCGCGCAAGCGCACGAGTACCGAATCGAGTCTTAGATTACAAACGGGCATTCAAAAATTTACAAAGAAAACAGTGGAAATTTCAGTTACCTTTTTTATTCTTCGTCGCTACATCACAATCACAGCAGTAAATCAAGTTTCAAAAATCTTAAAGTGAGGTTTGCCATGTCCTTTACATCGGGAATGATGTTGATACGTTTTCGTAGTGGATAAACCGGTTCCCAGTTCGATCTTTCTGAGCGCATAAAAGCTCTAAATCCGCCACATGTCTTCTATTTCGCCGTACAATAACAAGAAAGTCCTTTAGTCCTCGGAGTCAGTTGGATGTACTGATTCGATTTTCAAAAATCTGCTTGCTTTGTTTACACTTGTAACTTCAAATTCAGCGCAAAATTAAAGGCAATCCACGATGTTTAACCGGTTCCCAAAGTCGACGAAGAAGGACGAAGAATACTAGTTAAGTCCAGCGCCATTAGCGCCTGAAATCGTTGAAGAAATCGATGATTTGTACCGCTTTTCAAGACGAAACATCGCCCGCCATCTTCGAATTATACAGCTTATATGACCTACTTAGTGTTATGGGAGTATACCGCTGTTTAGCACAGATTGTAGCCTCGGATGTTCTCGTTTCTCCCTCGCAACCGGTTGTTGTGAATGTCGCGTGACAACAAGCGTGACAAATACAAATCGGCATTGCGCAACCCTTCACTCGTGGAAAACCTGGCTTTTACTGATTTGAAATCGCCTTTGAGGTTAAAATATATAGTTTAGAGTTTAATTTCATGCTTGAAACATCATTTTCACTATTTTCCTGCGAAATTCGTAAGGGGAGAGAAATTTGGATGCGAGCCCGCACTACATGCGCTGACTGTCACGGATTTCTGGCCATGATTTATTTACTGTTATGTGAAAAATACAATCCAAACAAACATTAAAGTTGAGTATGTTCAACTATTTACATGAACTTTAAATTAACTGTAATTTTAAATAGGCTGTCACTTAAGTTAACAAAGCCATCTGTAGTTACTATTGCTATTGACAACATCTATCTTGTGTTACTTGATTTTTAACCTACATTATCAATTATCAATTGAGCATAATATCAACTGAATGCTCTTTATTTTACCCGGAACATAATGAAACACATCTTGATTTAAAAAAAATTACTGTCGCAGAATTCGACTACTTTGCCAATGATACAGAGCTGTACTCCAGTTAGCAATCAAAATGTGCAGTTCCAGAAAATATCAGCTAAATTGGAATTTCCACAAAGTAGGAATGAGGGGATGCCGGGGTTAAAAAAAAAACCATTCTACTTGTTAGTAAAAATGTCAAGAATTCATATATAATAAAACTAATAACTACTTCTAAGATCATTAGTAAAGTTTGTTTTCCTCAAAAACAGCAACAAAACAAAGACTGATATTTGTTGAGACTACCAGTAAGTTACTTCACAGGTGACCAAAGCGTACTATAAGAGTTTGTATGGATTTGAAATTTCTTGAAAATATCTTCTTTTTCCTTTGAAAAGCTTCAATAAAGTTTGAAACCTTACCTGGTGTCCTTTTTTTGCCATCCTGGTGCTTCTTTAAGCCATTTGAGCGATTTTCTTTTAACCGCTAACAAGTTAAATTTTGGAGGCAAAAACTTCCTTTGAAATCGAAACTCCGGCTACGAATCGCCGCCATTCGTCCGTGAAACAAAAAAGTTGGCCCAAAGCTAACGGTTTAAACTTCGGCCGAGTGACGAAATCCATCCATTCAAAGGAAGTTTTTGCCTCCAAAATTAAACTTGTTAGCGGTTAAATCACATAGAAAGATTGCCTATTCATCGATTTTGGAACGTGAAGGGATAATATCGAGGTATGTGTGGTTTTAATCTACTTTAAGCAAGCTTTTCGAACTGATCTCCTGAGGCTTTGTTTCCAACCTTCTCTTTCTCTTAGTATTAGATAAAACGCTTAAATGGCTTAAAGAAGCACCAGGATGGCAAAAAAAGGACACCAGGTAAGGTTTCAAACTTTATTGAAGCTTTTCAAAAGGAAAAAGAAGATATTTTCAAGAAATTTCAAATCCATACAAACTCTTATAGTCAAATCCATACAAAATCTTATAGTACGCTTTGGTCACCTGTGGTTACTTATAGCAATACTGTATGTAATTGAGGGGTGTGGTGGAAAAACGGCATTATGACAAAAGAATTCTATTGTCATAATGCCGTTTTTCCACCACACCCTTCAATTAATTGCAACTAAATTTTCATAATACCATCAAGTTTTTCTTTAAAAATGCTGGCTTCAAAAATAATGTTGATAACATGATCAAAATTTGTAATTAAATGGTGTCCAGTATAACATTGTAAACAAAAATGATTTCAACTAATTTATCTAAATAGCAACATAACATAACATGATGAAAGCTAAACCGTTACTCCATAAAGCCTGGTTTTCACTAGCGATGCAAGCACAAGCGCAAGCATAAGCGCAAGCACAAGAGCTCTGTGGCAAGTGAAAACGGAGATTGACGCAAGCACAAGCACTAGCGCAAGCACGTACGATTGACTAGTTCCATGTCCTTCTTGCGTAAATAAAATACATACACCTTATTTGGTTTGTACATACTGTATAATAGATATTTTTGCACGTTCTCTTGACCTAATGTGGTGGAATGACATAATAGTGGAATAATAATTCAGTTAACAAGCGTAGATAATGTCCGAAAAAAATTCCGAATAAATTCCTCAATTTCCCGCGTTTGCCCCCGCTTACGCGGGAGGGACCTAGAACGAGTGTTTTAATTGGCCAAAGGTATAAGACTCCCTTGTGCTTGTGCTGTGTTTCATTTTCACTAGATTAATGCGAATGCAAGCATAAGCGCACGCACAAGAAAAAGGAAAATTTTTATCCTTGTGCTTGTGCTTATGCTTGCGCCAAGCCCGTTTTCATGGTGAAATAAGGGCTCTTGTGCTTGCGCTTATGCTTGCGCTTGTGCTTGCATCGCTAGTGAAAACCAGGCTTAAGGAAACTGCATAGTAATATAAAAACACTAATTTCATTTATGGTTAGTGCAGAGTTTTATATTCCAATTTGATACTTTTTCCAAACCAATAATAATAATTAGTCTGGAAGAAGTAAAATAATTTACATGTCAAACTATTGGTGGGGGGGCATTCACTACCAGCTCGGCCTTCTCCGCCTTTTGGTAAAGTACTTGAAATCTGGATGTGACTCTCTTGTTCTTCTCATGAGCTCTTTAGCATGCTCCTTGTATGGCTTCTTCTTCTTTTGGGACATTTTCTTCCATTTTTTCCCAAGCACAACGGAGATGTCTCTGTTATCCTTTTTTGGGTACATCTCCTGGAAATCCTTGCGGTTCTGCTTGCTAAACAAAAAGAAGGCATTCATTGGTCTCTTGACATGATTAACATGCGTTTTAGTGTTGCCATTCTGCAAAGGTCTTGTGGAAATCTCCTCCAGCTCCTCTGATCCTTGGCTGTTTATTTCCGAGATGGGTGATGCCAAGCTTGCTGGGGCGTTTTCTTCTATTGTAAGTTCTGGAGACGTGCTTCGAAGATTGCTTGATTCATCTGAAATCAAGGCTGCATCATTTTGCTGAAAAGTAAACACAGTAACTGAATATGCAGGGTTTATTCTAGAAATTGGCCAATGAGGCCCCCCTTCTTTAATTTTAGGGGGCCCTTTTTCAAGAAAGGGGGCCGAAGAAAGGGGTCCCCCAAAAGTTATTAACTTATTTGTACAGTCTAGTCAGTTCAGAGAAAACGGTGTCTTATCAAATGGTAATGTAACGCTTATTAAAACTTCTCATTTACAGACTTACAAGTAGTGAGCAAGAGGTTGAAATGGCTCTAAGGCTTTAACATAAATCAAAAGCGTCTTTGCTACAGACATTTCTGAACTAGTCTAGATGAACTAGACTGTTTGGCAACAAATCCCAAAAAACTGAGTGCTTTTTGAGACTTTTGACCTTCCACGTGGGCTGAAGTCGCCGGACGCTTTGCCGCCATTTTGGAACATTCTGAGCGTCTGAAATGGCCTGGACTTGAATTACTGCAGAATCCCGGATGTTTGTCTCGTAAAATAATATGGCTCTCGTCGCTTCCAAACAGTGACTTTTCCTTTTTTGTTAATTATTATTGTTATATGTGCATGGAAGAAAAAAGAATAACCCAGAAACAACTCATGAAAGTGCAGAATACGATAATTATAACAGAAACAAACGAAGAAGAGAAAGGCAATTAAGACAGTAAGAGGCTATTAAGTTCGAAGTGGGTTTTATAGAGCAGCTGTCATATCAATCTTGTTGTCAGTGATGTTTTCGAATACCTTATTTAAAAAAAATAGTACTTAAAAATAGTACTTATCCTTGGACACAATTTTTTGGACCAATAGTTAATTGTTGTAACAACCTACAGTTTAAAATACTATTGACAAGGCTAAAAATTTTACAATTAAAAAAAAAAAAAAAAACTTTTTCGACTAAAAAGTCATCTTCATCCCTGAAGATGACTTTTTAGTCGAAAACGTTTTAGCCTTGTAAATAGTATTTTAAACTGTAAGTTGTTACAACAATTAACTATTGTCAATCATCGAGCCTTTACCCCTTCTATCAGTGACAAATCTCCAAACCAAACATCAACATCAATGCCCAGATTAAAGTCGCCACTAGAAAAGAAAAGAAAAAAAAAGATAACACCTTAACAGCAATTTTAAAAGCCCACAGCCACTTTCACTTATCAAAATTAGGTGCTTCTGTAATAAATGAGATTTACCTGAAATTTTGAGGTGTGACAGCATGGTGCCAAGTTTGCGGGAACGCATCATGATAAACAGTGTGCATGGTGGATTCAAATTCCCATGATGGAGAGAACATTCTGCCTTCTGGCGATTGACCTGACCAATCTATCGGAAAGGAGAAAAACTGTGACATATATATCATACAATGTACTAGCCAGAGGGAATGTTGAAATATTGAAAACCATCTACAAAATAGTGCACTTTTGAACTTCTTACCGTATAAGTATTATTAAGCATTTATTAAGTTTCACAGTCATGCTAGAGGTGGAATGTATCAAATGTTCTCTAAGGGCGCATTCTACTTGGAATAGACGGTGTTTGTGTTCTTTTTGGACCTATTCCTTTTTCGGAATGAACGGAATACTATTCCGCTCTTGCGAGAGCTTTCTTCCATTCTTAATGACTCTGATCAAGGCTGAATTTGAGCAGATTCAAATTTGATGAGAGGGCACAAAACTAACTGAGCACTCAAATCCAGTGCACTTGCTCTGGAGTCCATTACAATAACCATCAGAAGGCCACTTTTAAAGGGAAACAGTCACAGGTTGCGCATGCGTGAGCTGGAAAGCGAGGTAATGCTGGGCGAAAAAGAATATTCAGTACCCCGACAAGAGCAGTAGAAAGAGTGGTGAAAACCCCATAAGCGCATTAATCTGGAAGATAACATTTTCAAAACATCGCTTGAAGCGAAATTCGTTGCAGGTTACGAAGGATGCAGTGATACTGTCTTCGCGACACATTTGTTGTTGAGGAGACGTGTGATCGAAACAGATGTGACCTCAGCTGTGACCTCTCACGCGCGTACAACACGGCTTTCCGTTCGAACGGCTAAAAGCCGTTCACTACCCGCTCATCAGCCATTCACGAACGGTTAGCAAGCCTTCGAACGGCTGATACTACCCGTTCGAAAAAAATCTTCAGCCGTTCGAACGGCTGCTGCTACCCGTTTAGAAAAAAATCTTCACCCGTTCGAACGGCTATGCCAGGTTATCCGTTCAGAAAAAATATTAAGCTTGGCTGTCAAAAGTGCGTTGCGTTACGGCCGTTGCAAAAAATTTTGTATGCAAATTTTAGAAAGTTTCGGTTAATACGTATATCAGCGCACGCTGTTACAGTAATAATAATATTACGACTTTTGTATATAATCGTGATTAGAAACAAAATACCGGTACATGGAAATATTTTCACCAACGGTCATTATGGATTTATGGTCGACGGAAGTGAGCAGTTTTCGCGCATGCGACTCCGTGACAGTGTCCCTTTAAGAAAAACTTTACAGCGTGTCAGATACTTTTTCAATCTGGGCCCCCACTTTTTTAAACACCAAGCGATTCTATGAAGGGGGTCCTAGGTGTTGAGACCATCAATCAAAGTCTGCAATGGAAGAACTTCTTTGGTCAGCACTGAAAAAGCCAGTAATAAATATATGCCAACTCTCCCGGATTATCCGGGAGTCTCCTGGATACAGACCTAATCTCCCGTTCTCCCGTACGGCTGAACAGATCTCCTGGATAAAAGCTACTTTGGATCTTTCCTTCACAAGAAAGACTGTAACCTGAAAAAACTGTATTTGGCTGTACACCAGTTCTTCGTAGCAGATAACAGTTCTGCTCTATACCTGCCAACTCACAAGCATTATGCGTGTGTCACACGCCTGCGGATCGAAAACATAGATCACACGCATACAAGACAATTTCACAATTCTCAATTCACAAATTGTGACCTCTCACGCGAAAACGTACAACACAGCTATCCGTTCGAACGGCCAAAAGCCGTTCACTAGCCGTTCACTAGCCGTTCATGAACCGTTCATGGACGGTAGCAGGCCGTTCGAACGGTTTGGGTCATCCGTTCAAAAAAATTATTCACCCTTGAACGGTTTGGGCCATCCGTTCAAAAAAATTATTCACCCGTTCAAAATTTTTCTTAAGCCGTTCTGCCGTTCACCTCAAGCCGTTCAAAATTTTTCTTAAGCCGTTCAGCCGTTCACCTCAAGCCGTTCAAAGTTTTTCTTAAGGTGCAGACCAACCGCATTACATTTGAGCAGCTGCTTTCTGCTATCGTTTGATCGTTCTGTCGATTTTCGACCTACATTTTTCCTATCGCTTTTACCCGGGACACGTATCAATTTATCGGCCCGCCGCTCAGGCGCCGGTATAGGCCAATTTGTCGGCTCGATTTCTTGTTTGTTGCCTACAGTGTAGGATGAAATTTTTGCGGGAGGAAAATTTTGCGGATTGCCGACTGAATTTGTTTTGCGGGAGGAAATTTTTGCGGATCGAGACAGCTAAAATTTCTGCTGGGAGGAAATGTTTGCGGATTTCTGGTCAAGTATAAATCAGTAAAATTCAAGGCAGTATCGGTATTAAATTTTAATTTTACTTCCTGACCAGAAGTTTCTATACCGTAGTTTCCATAGTTATGGTAATGCTGTTCTAGCGCCATCATGAACAACGAGAAAACCTGAGTGAATTATTGTACGTTCTTGTAAAAACGTATTAGTCGATTATGATAACAGTCTCTGGTTCTTTTGAGGACGTGTTTTTTTGTTCTGGTTCTTTTGAGATTTACTAATTTTTCTGCGGGAGTATATTTCTGCGGCGGAAAATTTTGCGGGAGTTTTTTTCTGCGGGAGTTTTTTTTTGCGGATCGAAGGAAATCCGCAAAATCCGCAAAAATTAACTCCCGCAAAATTAAACTCCTACACGGTATCTAGCGAAGAGGTGAAACTCTAGCTTGTTGAGTGTTTTCCAAACTTCCCAAGTGCGTTTAATTACTCGGACGAATTAGTGGGGGTCATCGGAGTCTCATGTTATAATACTTCGTTGTGGGGACCAGAAGATAACATCAGTCTTTCATATTATCAATGGAAATTTACGACGAAAACCGAAAAAAATCGGAACAGATTACACTTGAAAGTTTGCTCACGCTATCAGCTAGCCTGTTCCAGGCGTTCGGATAGTAGGGGAACGACGCGAAAAAACGCGCGAAGCGCGAAGACCGGCTTTTCGCGTCGCTCTCCCACTATCCGAACGCCTGGAACAGGCTAGCTATCAGCGTGCTCAAGATTATGATGCATGCACGCTCGCGGTTGATCGAGCGAATTTGCTAGCTATGTTATAAAAACTCTGTATTATATATTTGCATCCGATGTACCATTAGTAATCTCTCTTACAATTGCTGTTTAATTAAGTATCACTTGTTCTTTTCTGTTATTCAGTTATTCATCGCAAAACTGAATACAGATTTGTTGAGACCGGATATTGTGTGAGTGTTATCAGGTGCTGAAAACGTCAGTACATAATCTACGTAAAGGGATCTATGTTTTGCTAGCTATGTTATAAAAACTCTGTATTATATATTTGCATCCGATGTACCATTAGTAATCTCTCTTACAATTGCTGTTTAATTAAGTATCACTTGTTCTTTTCTGCTGAGTTATTCATCGCAAAACTGAATACAGATTTGTTGAGACCGGATATTGTCGTGAGTGTTATCAGGTGCTGAAAAAGGCGTCAGTACATAATCTACGTAAAGGGATCTATGTTTTGCTAGCTATGTTATAAAAACTCTGTATTATATATTTGCATCCGATGTACCATTAGTAATCTCTCTTACAATTGCTGTTTAATTAAGTATCACTTGTTCTTTTCTGTTATTCATCGCAAAACTGAATACAGATTTGTTGAGACCGGATATTGTGTGAGTGTTATCAGGTGCTGAAAACGTCAGTACATAATCTACGTAAAGGGATCTATGTTTTGTCTCTATGAAGATACTGGGGTGTTAAGAAGCCAAATATATTTGAAACAAACAGCAAGCAGAGACTTTTAATTTGAAGGCCGGAACTAAAGGTGAAGGAACTTTATGAAAAGATAAGGACATACACCCTTTAGGCACGAAATGTAAAACAAACTCTTTATTTTATATCACGGACTTGCCAAGTCGAAAATTATCTCAGTGGTAACCCATGTGAGATTTCGCCGGAGTAAGTAGCGAAAACAAGATGACTGATGGCTCTTTTCAGTATGAACACCATCACGAATCAACAAGTTTGTTTTCAGTACCCTTTGCGCCCTGGGAGACGGTGTGAATCTTATCTTTCTTTTGGGCTTAAAATTTGGCTCGTCATATCTTATCAAATTATGTTTTGACTAGTTGAAATTGTTTTGTTCATGTGGTAATTACGCATGGGCACGTGGTGTTTGGAGACCTCTACAAAAAGACATTTCCATTGCATTTGCAGTGCAGTCAGAAGTTGTGGGGACATACATGCGACGCGTTGTGAGGACACATCCACTATCTGATCACTGCAATGTGAATTGAGCGGTAAGTTTAACTCTTTAGCTGGTTGATACTGCGGTTCTGCACGGTCCTACGTTTTTCAGTAGTTAAAGCGTACTTTGCATTCATTAACAGCCTGACGACAAATAATTTTTCCTGAATACTGCCATGATGTAGGAAGGTTTTTGGATTCTCGAATTCGGATTTTAAACTCATCCGATACTAAAAGTACTCATATGTCAGTTTACCCATCCTTTCATTTCATTGAGAATGTGGCGCTGGCACGTCTCATCCCCACTAACAACTGATATTTTTGACTGGTTTCAGTTTATATATGGCGGGAAGAAGTCGGCGTTTGCAACCGGTGAGTAGTATATTACTTGGGTACGCCTCATCATGCAATGAGAAAGCAAAAAAACAGATGATTTGTACGCATATTGTCGGTCGCCTAGTTAACAAATAGCTTTCTTATAAATCAATAGAAACTTCCGCTGAATCAGTGCGCGAGTTCCAGTAAAAATTGGTATGTAGTTCCTTGGACTGAGCTTTTCCCGAACGCATCCATGAGCGCGGGAAAATTCGGTCTTCCCGCCATTTGTGAAGCACCCAACTAAAGAACAATTTGATTGGATATTGATCAACATCTGACTGGCCAATAGGCATTATTCTACTATTGTGTTTTCACCTTGTGAAGAAGATGACAAATATGGCGCATTCGTTCTAGATAAGTTAGTTCTTAGTAAAAAGGAATCTCCAGGGCCTCTACCTTTGCCTAGAAGATGAAATCTTCGACTGACTGCCACTCGTTGGTACCATCCTCGGAGAACATCGAGTTTGAAAGGAACGGAATTCGTAGCGCTGAACACATTTCGCTACCTGTTTTATATTTTGGAGTGTAGCAAGAGATTGATATTTGGATAACATAACATGTGATCTTTGGATAGCCAAAACTGAAACTTGAAGGTACAGTGATGGATTTATTCCAAATGTATTTTTTGCGAGGGCTGTAAACATGTGAATGCCGTGATTATACCACCCCTATAAGCTTATTGGGGCTTATTAACCTTAATTTTGGCACGATAATGGGCGTTTTACAACGTATTACTGACAACGTAAAAAATATATTTGTAAATAGTTACAAGTAGGCATCTTTTCCGGGTGTTTCCGGGCATTTTAATTGGAAATAATTTCATTATGTTTTAAAACTCAGTGGCTATTAGTACGGCACCCGTACGCGGACTTCAATTTGCAGCCTAATTTCTTACGGGAGTCCAGAGTTTTCGTATAATTTTATGTAAGACTTAAGCTTACTTCTATTTTTGCTGATCCAAACTATTACAAGCTTTAAGTTTGTATAGTTCAATTTGAACATAACATAGTATATCACTGACTGGCTCGAATTGCGTTTATGCATCGATCAACTATCTCTCTAGTCTGTCGAGGCTCTTACTGCCATTAAGAGTTAGGCCTATTGTCCGATACAGCGCCTGCAGTCTTAATTGGCACTGGGGAGATAAGTTAAGGCTTTATGGTCATGCATGCAATAGTTATGTCACACCAATGGTGGAGAGGTGTTACCCCTCAGCCAAATATTGTGTTGTTTATTCCTTTTGTTATCTACATACATGTACGAAACATTTAACATGGCTAAAGGAACTGTGACATTAAATAGTAATTTATAATGTATGATTATTAAATGTGAAACATAATGTTACTAATTATTGTTATTTTATTGTTATTCAGAAGGAACTTGTTCCAGAATATTTAACTCAAGGCAACGACCAAGAAGGCTTGGAAGAAAGATATATCAATGATTTCATCGGTAAGGTTAATCATTGCGTTTATCTTTGAAACATAAGTAAAGGAACTATGACATTAATGGGCTGTTAATAAAATTAATATTAGTCTATAGATAGTCAATAATTTAAGCTAAAGAACTAATGCTACTGATTATTTTCAACTGAACAATATTATTATCCTTGAGAAATATATTATTTTGTCAGGGGCACAGTACAAGCTACTTGGAAAAAATTCAGAGTTACGCCAACAGGAAACAAACTTACATGTACGTGTATGACCTTCTGCACACCTGTTGAACACGTACTCTACCTGACTGAGCCTTACAGGAGACTCACAGGAGTTTAGGTCATATAACTAGCTAGGTTCAAATGCAGCAAACAACCTGCATAATTTGCTATGTCTCTTCTGTTATGCTTCTTGTGATAGATGTAATATTTGAACAAAGTTATTTTATTTTATTTTGTTTGTTAGGTAGAGGTGTGTTCACAACAAAGTTGTTTTCAAAGGGCGATTTTCTTCTTGAATACAAAGGGGAACTGATCACAGAGGATGAAGGATCTCGGAGGGAAGACTTGTATGATCCAGACTTAGGAAGCTTTTTCTTTTTTTTCAAAGATGGTTCCAAGTGCTTTTGGTAAGCCATTTTAAATACATCAATATTTGCAAAACACCTGCAAAAATTCCTGCCCGATGTATATATACGTCCTGGGCTGCATGACAAGAATGACCCAGGACGTATATTTAACAATTAGACGGCAAACTTGAGGTTTCTATCGGCCAACTATCAAAGTCGATAGAAACTGAGAGCGAGCCATCTAATTGTTTAAGCCATAACCCAGCGGCTGATCTATTAAATATAAAATATCGATAAAACTGATTAATTGACGGTTTTGTTAAAAACTTTTTGGCTGAAATGCACGAAAAAATGTGCGCGCACTCCGAGAGCCATCTATCTATCGATAGTAGGTGCCTGTGTAGCCAATCAGATTGCGAGTTTGTCAATAGTCAGCCGCTGGGTCAACCTCGTTCCCAGGGTCTCTCTTCTTCCCGCCCCCTGGAGCGAGAGAAAAGAGACCCTGGTCTGGTCTGGTCACGTGTCTTCCAGATTTTAGCAGATTACAAATAAACGATTCGAGGGAGCTAGGGGCAGCTTAGTGTGAAATTTGTCTATACTGAGCCTAGGGGAGAGCGGAAAGTGTTGTAATTAATGTAAATCAAAAGAATCACGCGTGGACGTGGAACAATGATATGTCTGATATGTCGACTGGGAACTTTAGCAAATCATCTGCTGGTGTAAATTCGAGTTGTTGCAGGCTGTGCAAATTAGTTGGCGACGTATCCTGCTCAAAGAATCATTTTGTTAAAGGAAATCGCACTGTTCGCCACTGCTGATATTATATGGCGGACGTGACCTTTGAGATAAGATAAATTATATTTGACACATCTATTGTGCAGACAATGTGAAAGACGATTTCAAAGAATTTTGAATCCTAGTACAGGCAGAGTTCTTAGGTGTATCAAAATAACATCGCCAAAGTACAAGGCACATTCACACATTGACCAAGAGTGCGAAGGCGACGCGAAGGAGTAGAATCGAAAATTAACTGTCGCGTCGCGGACTTGATAGGTCTTGAATATATATAGTTTCGAATCCAGGACAGGCAAGGGCCAAGGTAAAGAAAATATTTATAGCTGAAATGAAGCGTATAAGACAACTGTAAAAATCGCTTGCCTGTGAACAGTGCCGGGCGGTTAGCTTCTGGCACAAAATAAAGTGCGACAAAGATTCGTAATTATAGGAGCCCTCCCTAAGGTAAAAAAATGTCAATTAGACACGTGACCAGACCAGACTGTGGTCTCTTCTTTTCTCTCGCTCCAGGGGGCGGGAAGAAGAGAGACCCTGGGAACGAGGTTGCCGCTGGGTTATGCTAAATATATATATATATATACCTCAGGCTCTGGTTTCTTTCATACCCCCCTGCCCCTCTGGAAAAAAACAATTTGAAAAGAAATTGTGCAAAATAATGTTCTAAACATTAGGCCGCTTTCCCTTGTAAACATGACTATAGTGTATAACCGATCGATGTACATAACTTACGACCACTTACTGTTGAAGACAAAAAATATTGTCTTGTCTGAGTATTCTTTTGCATTCGAGAGTTTACTTATTGATTAAGTTTACGAGCTGAACATATTTGGAGGGCGAAAAAGCATAAATCCTATTCCTTGGAGGTGTAAGGGAGCCCGGCGTAATTAATCGATGAAATCAATAATCGATGAAAATCAATATTAATCGATAATAAACGATATTAATTAATCGATTAATATTTGGTAATTGATGATTAATCGATGTCCGAAAATTTTGTGACCTTTTATCGATTAGTAATCGATGATCCATAATTACATCGATTAATATCGATTGTCATCGATTATCATCGATTATACTTTACAAACTACAAAACAGAACACTGTTGAGACGAGATTTACACCAGCGAGCGTGAGACTTACAATGAGTAACATCGATCAGTTTAATCAGCATTACGATTAAGGAAACTGCTTCTAAAATAAATACTGCCAGAAGGCAAATGGACTTCAGAATGTAAACGAAGTACAAGTAACTTTAAGTTTCCATATAGCAGCCAATTGGTTCCAAAAGGAATAAAAGATGCGGACTAAATAATAAAATAATTCCCTTTTGCTGTCAAAATAATACGGTGGTATAGGGGCCCTTCGCAGTGGATGCTGGTGGATGCTGCGTTTTGTCTTGCTTCTTTTACCAGTTGGATTAATGCTGGTTTTTGTGCTGTCTTGTGACAGCATGCTCTTTGTGACATTTTCTGCCTTTTGTAAATGGACAGGTTTCGCTTTCGAAAGCCATCAGTTGTGTCAACAACGGAAGTGTAGCATCAACAAGGGAAATTTGCATAATTTCATGTGCGAAGCCATTTTCACCTCTTAGCGCGTAATTTTAGCAATTTTTGTTTTCAATCTTGACTAATCTTATTTTATGGGTAATACGTGATACACAACGATCATTTTTGCTGTCAGAAATAATTCATTTAACCATTCTAGTATTTGGGATACAATGTGTAAATATTTACCAGACGGTTTATTTTTTAGGGCTCATTCAAACTGTCACAACATTTGTCACAACATTCTCCAAACGATCTGAGAAAATAGAGAGGCTGTGAACAGTCTACTCAACATTTGTTGAGACATGTTGTGACCTCAATAACCTCTTAACATTTCAAGAAGAAAAGGAAATGCCAAGAGAATGTTGTGACAAGTGTTGTGACTGTTTGCAAATTTAATTTATGGCCAAGCGCGCGAATCATGCCATTAAAACATCTAGAGATAACTCACTTTATTTTAAATATCCTTCAGGGCGGGGGCAGCTGTAGTGTAAACTATTATACTATAAAGTTCCGAAAGTAATGACCCCCGAAAGTAACGTAAAAAAATTGTGGTTGCTAATAAATCCCGAAAGTAGCGAGCCCCCCGAAAGTAGCGAGCCCCCGAAAGTAGCGAGACCAAAGCCTTTGGACTAGCTACTTTCGGGGATTCGCTACTTTTGGGGGGCTCGCTACTTGGTTTACAACAAGAGAAGCTATCGCTTATGCCACAAAGCATTTTCGTGCTTCATCAGTTCATGTTGTGCGGTGTAAAAACAAAACCCGTATATAAATTTCATCGATTAACAGGAAAGTTTCTTCAAATTACAAATTGAAAACTCTATTGCAATGAGATATACATCATGGAGTAGAAACAGTTTACGGTACCTGACTAGCTTTCCTCCTCTGAGTCTGAATCAGAGAGGAATTGGATTTCCTATACATCGGCTGACTCGCTCAAGTCTTTTATTTTGGAAAAGCTTTATTTAACGGTTTCTGTTCCCCGAAAGTAAAGACTCCCCGAATGTAACGACCCCCCCGAAAGTAGCGAGCCCCAAAGGCTGCTAATTCTGAAAGTAACGAGGGTTGTTACTTTCGGAACTTTACGGTAGTAATATGTTTTGCTGACAATGCAAAACATGCTATGATTATAAATTTAACGTCACAGGGGAATTAAATGTCACAGGGGAATTACCACGTCTTTAACTGCAATGTATCTTTTAAACCAGACAGATATTAAAAATAAAAACATGAAAAAAAAACATGACTCATGCCGAAGAATCCCAGCTTGATACAGCCTGTATGTGAGAATATGCTGTCAGTAGATATTATTTTTTTTTCATATTAATTATACATGCCAGGGACGTAGCGACCATATAGGTACGTACTACTTTGTGTACCTCCAGAATTCTAAGAAAACATTTTTCCCACGAATGTGTCTTTTGACAGAGTTTTCCTTATTACGTTTCTGTCATTTTACCGGTTATACATGTAAAATACGGCATAAGAACTTTGCCAATGTCAAAAACGCTATTCAGTTCAAAACTGACGTATTCAAACCTGTGTATCCAGTGTCCACCTGCGCTGCTTTCGCAGAATGAAAAGATTGAAAACCCCTCTTTGCAGCATTATGAAATATGACGAGAAGTTGTCCTCCCTCGCAATTCTCCACATACATACATGTAAGCATAAGGATGTGGACATTGACAATTTGGTTGCAGAATTTGCCCGTCTGAAGGGGAGACGCCTCACCTGTTGCTTGTAAAAAAAAATTATAGTCTTTCCTGGGCTGCTGTCAATTATCCCAGAGGTTTACATATAAACAAAAATAAGTAACTAACTACTCAGCATTTTACCATGTTTTGATTTATGAATACTGTTCCTTGGAAAACGCAGGAAAATGGCATTTCTGAGCCCATAAATAAAACATTCCCTGGGGGGCATACCCCAGACCCCCCTCCCCCCCTCAGGCTCGCGCCTTTGGTGCTCGCGCTATTTTCCCGTTTGTGCGTACTTCACAAAAATTGCATGCTATGCCCCTGTATGCTTGATAAACTATTGGATTTTCAGAATGTTCTGCTGAGTTCAGTTGAAGGAATGCGTTTTTAAACATTACAAAAAAGAAGAGCATGTTGCAGGAAATGGTAAAATCTCAATGAAACTCAAGCTACGTACTCTTAAAATTATAAGCAATTGATGGCAATAACTCCATGTACAAGCTCAAACACACTTTAATTTATGCAGTGGAGCACTGAAGTGCTGGTCACACAAAAATAATGCTGCAAATCTTGAAAAAGATACTACACTTAGTGCCATTTTTTCTACTCAGATTTAGTAAATATATTTTCTGACAAAGCACAAGTCGAGCAATTAAATTTAACAACCAACGTCATTCATGGGGGAATTGCCCAACCTTAACTGCTGTGAATCATGCAAACAACACACAATTGGTATTAGTTTTGCATCTGAAAATGGTCGAGAAGGTGGCAAGCGTTTTTAGACCAATCACCAAAAACTTTCGACACTCAATTGAAATCCTCTTTAACAGTGTGTTTTTACAGCAAGAAACATATAAAAGCTGCGGAATTCAATGCCTGGGTGTATGCTTTTTAAACATTAAGCTCCTTGTTTACTTCATGATGTGCTCAATTGCATTTCCGCAATACCTTAAGTAAACTAAATTATCCCACAATGTCCCCCCTGCACACCTCAGCAGACAAGATCAAGAGCCTATGAGTGGGGAAGGGGGGTTTTGTAGTATGATTCAAGCGAAGTTCTGTACTGTGATAACTGTGTAGGAAAGCTGTTAGAAATAAGGTGTATTTTAGTGCAAGTGTCAAAATATAAATTAAGCTGGCAAATACCCCCTATAGCATGGGTATTCTTCACTGATACTATAATAATTAGTAATGATTTTTTGTTGATATTTCAGTGTTGATGCCACATTCTCAAATGGATTGGGAAGACTTGTTAATGACGCTTCACCAAACAAAGCCAATTGCAATTGTGTCATGAGAAAAATTAAAGAGGGAAAGACGTACCTTGCCCTTTATGCACTTCGAGACATCGCGATTGGTGAAGAATTACGATATGACTATGGTGTCAAAGATCTTCCTTGGCGCAAGCTAAAAGGTATTGCATCTTGAGTTGTAGATGAAAATCCATGGTACTAAAAGAGACCATGGCAATTGGTACATTTACCCATAATTCTTATAGTGCACAAAAGCCCTAAAAACGCTCATAAAAGTTCTAATAACATCAAACCTGGCCGATACGCAATGTTGTTAGTACAGGGATGAATTTTGCAAAAATATGGCTTTCTCTGTGCTTTTGGCTGCATTAGGCTCACAAGGTATTGTGGTTAAATGTACAGCCGCCATCTTTTTTCTATACAGTAGATGGCTTTGTGTATAGTTAACACAACCACACTCTGGTGGCTGGATTGCCTACTTTTCAGTATCATTACCATCATTCTCATTGCTACGGGACTTTCCAATTCAAAGTTCACTTTGTCAATCATGCTTAATTAATTTGGCATTTTTATGCCGTGACAAAATCGTGCACACATGATAGTAAGGTACTGAAAGGCCACCAACCTCATTCCCAGGGTCTACTCCGCTTTCAAGATTGCGGCTGGGCGAAGAGAAGACCCTGCTGGTACACACTGCGAAAATACTCCAAGAATCGTGGAGTATTTAGTCACGTGTCACACGATCGAAACTTGTTTTCTCTACACTTGACCAGCGATTCTGGGATCAAATATTGTTGTGTTGGCGAGGATGGCAAAGAAATAACGCACGTGGAGAACCATTCTACTGCTTATTAACCCTATTCAGACTGGGGGGGGGGGGCTTTTGAGGCCCTCTCCAACTTTGAATGCCTGTAACTTTGAAAGCATTGAAGCAATGAACTCCAAATTTGGTGACGTTTCCTAAAATTTATCTGTGAACAATTTGGTGTGTCATGTCATTGTTCAAGGAACTTGATGTTTCCATGGCAACCGTATTTTGACAGGCATGTTTTTCAAATTTTCATTTTCCTGTTTTTAATGATTTGTTTTTGACTTTCTTGCAGTAACTTTTGCTTTTTTTAGTCAATTTTAGCGTTATTTTATTGTTTTTGATTACTTTTGAGCCAGTTTTGGTGGTTTTCTGGCATTTCGGAAAAATTATGAAATCCAAGATGGCGGATCCAAGATGGCGGCTGTTTGGAAATAATGACGTCATTTCTACGTAATATGACGTCATCATCCCATGTTACGGACCCCAAAGGAAATCTTTTTGCAAGTGCTGTAAACCCACCAAGTTTCATTGTCATAGCTTTAATACTCTAAGAGTTACAGGGGGTGGGCCTGAAAAGCCCCCCCCCCCCCCCCCGGTCCCAGAAGACCAAAAAAAGCCGGTATGAATAGGTTAAGCTTTTGTTTGCCGATGTTCTCATGGTTGCTGCCCCTAACGAGCGACACGGGAAAACCCCGCAAACTGATCTACGAATACATAATGTTTGCTTGTTCGCGATTGTGTGGATAGAAAAATCGGTACATTTGATACAATTGTTTCCTTTTCTTCCTCTATTTGGTCGAATTTGTCTTGCCGAAAATAGAAGGCTGGCTCTTGTAGTTTCGTAGAAGCCTGAAAATTATAAAAGTTTGAAACCAGCAATTTAAACACCGCAAAAGGATAGACATAATGAAACTACAAAACGGAGACGTTCGAACAATTCAGTAACTCCCATACATTCACTATAAAAATGCAAAATAGCACACAGTCAAACAGTTTGTCTGGGCTCCCTGTGGTGTAGTTAGTTGCTACACATGATTGACAGAAGGCCATTGCCTTACTTTGTATTGGAAAGTCACGTAGCAATGAGAATAGCGGTAAGCCATGCTCGAAGGAGTAAAGGAGTAAACTTCAAGCTGTTATGAACTGTGCTGCCCGTCTAATTTTACGTAAACAGAAGTATGATGATGTAACTCCATTGTTGATCGAGCTTCATAATGGCTTCCTGTTAGTCAGCGCATTGTTTTTAAAAATGGATTTGAAGTGAAGTAGCTGTCCCGTACCATCTTCAGAAAGAGTCAGGGATGCATGGTTGTCACATAAGTAAAGTCATTTATTTTTATTTTATTTTATTTTTTATTTAACAGATAAACAACAAATGCCAGTGAATAGTGAAGCTTTTGCCTGCACAGTGGATGAAGCCAGAGGGAAAGGTGCATTATTAAGGGAATAGTAAACGCGCCCGAGTGCATTGCTGAGTTATATAAGCACGCGGGAATTTTTAAGAACACGAGAGAAGTGCTTAGAGAAGCATGAGGCGTAGCGAAGTGCTTCTCGCACTTCTCGAGTGTTCTTAAAAATTCCCAAGTGCTTATATACCTCAACAATGCACGAGGGGCAAGTTCACTATTTCCTTTTTAAAAATCATTGCGCGCGCTCAAACTTGTGACGTAGGCAGAGTGCATTATAACTCAACAAAGCACGCGTGTGACGTAGGGCGCGTGCTTTGTTGAGTTATAATGAACTCAAATTGACCAATCAGAGCGCGTGTTATATGACCAAAATTTTATAAATAATAATAATACATATAATGGGAAGCTATAGCCTCTCGTAACAGCAATGAAAATAGTTCAATGTTGGCCTTGCTTCAGGTTCTGTAATTGGTTTTTTATACTGTTTGCATTCGGTGTGGTTGACCCGTGTAGAGGAATTTCTTTGGTTTTGGCTTTACAACACCCATTTGTAATTCATTACTTAGTTATAAACTAGGAATTTCATTATGAAAGTGATTGCTGTCGATGTGAATGCTATGAATTTTCCTTTAATGAGGAATTATAAAGCTGTATAAAACTTCAGAGTAAATAATTCATGTTGAAAAGTAGTGAAATGTTACAAAAATATACTAAGTACAGAAAGCAGCGAATTCAACACTCAACAGTATTAAAACGTACAATCGTACAAAGTACCAGATGTACTTTCCTTATGTACCTAATGTACCTTGTCCCCACAAAGTTACAGTAACTCAGATTGTAACTTTGTGGGGACAAGGTACAAGGTCATGCATCTGCATTGTGGGGACATATGTACATAGGCATGTAGAGGTACTTCTTAAGCCTGGTTTCCATATGATCGCAACGATCGCAACGATCGCTAGAGTGGTTTCCATATGATCACAACGATCGCATCGAGACGAACAGTTTTAACAGGAAATATGCCTACAATGGAGATACATTCCTCCAAAAGCGTGTCCCCAAGGAGCACAAACAAATGCGCTTTTGTAAAGGAAGAAATTAGCATACGACAAAAACAGCTTTTTGTCTTAAGGCCTGGCTAATTTTAAAGCCCGGGTCGCACTTTCGGACAAGTT
>MU826834.1:235542-317558 GCA_029204205.1 Desmophyllum pertusum | reverse complement strand
TATTCCATTTTCAGAATAATGGCCCACGATATAACACTGACAAGGCTGTGGTTTTCCACAACATTGCAAAGACAGCGAGCTTTAGCAACCATGCACGACAGCGACGCCGAAGACAACGAGTGTTTACCATTTACATGGAAAAACCGGTTGGTTCATGGTTTGTGCAAATGGTAAGCAAAACTCCCGAATGGGAAATTCCGTTCGAGATTGGCGTGTACCATTTGCGCAATTCATTCCAATTGACAGAGAGGGAGAGTCTGGTAACTAGATTCAAGATGGTGGCAGAGGTAAATCAATCTTCAATCAATCTTTATTTCACTTTCACCATAAATTACAAGTAACAATAAACAAAATCATATTAGGTGTAAAATGACTGGAGTCCAAAGGAAGTATAGCTTGTGGTCGCTTGTGGTATGGACCCCACAAATAATACAAAACTTATAAAATGGTGGTCGAGTGATGGTAAATTACTTTTCGATTATGAGTACGACAGATCCACAACAACTGCAGCTTTCATGAAGAGAGATCTTAATAGGATTGTCGGTTTTCATGCGGTTGTGGTGCCGTCTTTAGTTGAATTGATGAGTTCAGATTCCACTTTCGAATGACCAAAAATATAATTATACTGTCGAAGTACTTACACAAGAGTTGACAGCTTAAAGTGCAATTCCTACAGGAAATCGATTTGGGGGAAACCGATTCCACTACAGAAGCAGATTTTGGCTTTTCTTTGAAGTACATGTCGAACATGGAAGTACATATAATGCAGTATAAATGCAGCCACGCCAGAAGCCATGTTGTTGACATTCAGAAACGCGAGCTGAGTGGCCACGCTTACGGATCAAAACTGGCGCAGGGCCTGGAACTGGTAGCTAAGAGCAAATGGTAAACAAATTTCCGTTCGGAAATTCTGGTTGGGAATTTTGGAGTACCTCTGAAGACGTTCCGTTTATTTCGGAAATTTTCCGGTCGGGCAAACCAAAATAACCTTACCATTTACATTCCAACCGAAATTTCCGGATTTTTTTGGTAAATGGTAAACACTCACGGTCAATCAAAAAATGAATTTATATTTTACCTAAGAATGTTGTTGTTTGCAGAGGACAGCTACGAAATGTATCAAAATATAAAACGCACGTGCGGATCAGGAGCCATTGTTTAGCTCATTAGACCTTTTGTTTAAGCCTGGTTGCGACTGCTATCGTTGCGATCGTTGCGATCATATGGAAACCACTCTTGCGATCGTTGCGATCCTTGCGATCGTTGCGATCATGGTTTCCATATGATCGCAACGATCGCAGTGATCGCAGTCACAACGATCGCTGCGATCGTTGCGATCGTTGCGATTATGCGATCGCAACGATCGCAGTGATCGCAACGATCGCAAGCATGGTTTCCATATGATCGCAACGATCGCAAGACTGGTTTCCATATGATCGCAACGATTGCAATGATCGCAGAGATAGAATTTTTTCTATCTCTGCGATCGAGAACGTAGGGATCGCAACGATCGCAGCATTTTATGGTTTCCATATGATCGCAACGATCACAACAATCGCTAGAGTGGTTTCCATATGAACGCAACGATCGCAACGATCGCTGCGATCGTTGTGACGACTGCGATCGTTGCGATCGTTGCGATCATATGGAAACCAGGCTTTAGCGACTGTGACTTGTTATTCTAGAGAAAATAAAACCGTTTGCATCGAGGCATACGCCGAAACAGTGGTGCCAAGTTACAATTTTTAGAAGTTTAGTAGTCATTTTTTTCTTTCCGTGGAGACTTTGAATATAAACGTTGTCTAGAAACTGTCTTGATCTTTTTGTTTGTTATTTTGAAAAAGGCCGCGAAGCGACGATGAATTGACGTCATTATTCCGGATTATTCCGAGTATTCTGCTCCCCAGAGCAGAATGCTTGGAATACATTCCGCGTATTCCGAAATTGGAATAGCAACTCAATCGAACGGATATTCTTGATTATTCCATTTATTCTTATTCCGGAATAAGGCCAATCGAACGCACCCTTAGCTTAAATGTCGCTTTAAAATTTGATTGTTTTCCCATTTTATTGCTGTTTTGTACTTTAGAAAACTTCGTTGAGACATAATTATGGATTAAGTTTCCTTTCATAAGCAATTGACCGGTGAAAAAGTCCGACTTTCTTCGAAACCAAAAATTATTTCGCGGCGTTCAATGTGTACAACACTCGCGTATTTTGTCCAAAAAAATGTTTTAATCGCAAAACAATGTTATAAAACAATTGGCTCATGCTTTTAGCTGTGCGTATATGGAGTTGTGATGCACTTGGGAAGTTTGGAGAGCACTCAAGAAGCTAGAGTTGCACTCGGCTATCGCCTCGTGCAACTCTTACGCTTCTTTCGTGCTCTCCAAACTTCCCGCGTGCATCATAACTCGATATACGCACGCTAAAGCATGAACCAATTGTTAACTAGCCTGTAGCCTGCGTAGCAGTCGATAGGGACCTTAAGCAACCATGACGGCGACGCCATGGAAAACGTCACTTAAAAAGTGAATTTGCGTTCCGATAAATTATTTCGCGATTATTCCAACACGTTCAATTTGTCTAATGTGGCCGAACTGTCCAGGAACTGAATTCGTAGTGACGGAGTTCACGTCCAGATAGAGAAAGGAAAATTCACCGTCGTGTGTTCACGTTCTCCAAAATACCTTGAATTTGGTCATTTGACGTCGTTGTTTTGCAGAGGACGGCAAAGAAATGTACCAAATTCAATAGAGAACGGCAAATGTACAAATGTCACGCACTGTAGGAGTCGTGTTGGGGCTGTCACACCTTATACCATGAATTGATTGTTTTAGACAGAGCTCCGTTCTACAGTCGTGCTAGATTTACAAAGCCAGCACTCATCAAACATCAAAGAGTGGAGAGTAAAAATACGTCTCGTCCTGGACGTGCTCGTTTTCAAAAGAAAGTACGTTGCCATGCCTACTGTCCCTTGAACTACAATTGTTATCCCAATCAAGTAAATGTCGCTGTTCGAAATGCGATCGAAGAAAAGAAACACGATTGCATAGGTAGTTGAGATCTGTATAAACTGCAGGTACATTCCCATAGGTTTTCACAAATCTTGATAATAAAGTTGACAGCGTTCTTTCATACTCATCAAGGCGCCGAAACAAGAATTCTGAATTGTCATACGAAGCTGAAGTGAGCTGTCTTTCTGAGTCTTCTATGAGACTAGCAAGGGAGAAGAAAAAATCTGCAGTGTTGGGCAGCCAACGTATCGCCATTCTCTTTTTCAGTAATGCCATAGCCTCAATCCCATGGGAATGAATCCACAGACGGATGCGACAACTGGTCAGCGGAAATTCCCTCATGCTGTTTTGCACATCTTGACTTGTCACAATCTCGTACCCAGAGTCCACGGTCTCCTCGGACAGCGGTTGGTCGGCGCCCAGTGACTCTGGGGGAATGGAATTTTTTCTCCAGAAATCTGGAGATCCGGTTATTGTGCGCATGCTTAGCTCTGAAACGGAAGTAAAAATTCTCGACCACTGGTCTTCGAGTCAGAACTTCACTCGTTTGGCGAGGAGGCACATTGGATTCAATACGTCTTTTTAAACAAATTTTGATTATTCAAATGATTCTTCGAAGAAGACAGCTCGACGACGAAATGTTTATTGTGACAGGGCGATAGGGAAAGCAAAAATGGCGGCTGATTCCGGTAAGTTTACTGTACTTTATATGTCTCAAATCACTGAAATGAGACATATGACCTCCGTTTTTTTGCTTTCATGTGGAGCAATTTAAGTCTACTCTTTGACATTGAGCTAGTACATATTTGTACATCAGTTCATATTTTAACTGATGAGGAATGCCATTGCCTAATAAATAATTATTGATAGGATCGCTACTGTAAATATGAGGGCAAATATATGCATTGTTATCCTGGTGCATGAGCCATGTTAATTTGCTTATTTGTTGTTTCTATTTTAGCCATGTTAATTTTTTTTAGCCATGAGCCATGTTAATTTGCTTATTTGTTGTTTCTATTTTAGAGATGTAAACAGAAAAATTCCCATCATGGAGGCTATGGGAGACCCAGACAAACCATTATGTAAGAACATATATACAGAAAAAGCAGTTCTGGCCATGTTTGGAAAGAAACTTCAATGAAAAAAATGTGAACATTTAACTCTTGAGGTTGCATTGTTTGAAAATAAATCATATATGAACAAAAATTTGTGTTGCAGTTTGTCATAGTCTGGGAGACGCGGTGGCCTAATGGTTAGCACGCTGGACTCCGGATCGAGCGGTCCGGGTTCGAGCCCTGGCCGGGGTCATTGTGTTGTATTCTTGGGCAAGATACTTTACTCTCATAGTGCCCCTCTCCACCCAGGAGTATAAATGGGTACCGGCGACAAAATGCTGGGGGTAACCTGCGATGGACTAGCATCCCATCCAGGGGAGTAGCAATACTCCTAGTCGCTTCATGCTACAGAAACCGGGATACGCTCCGGCAGTTGTGGGCCACTAGGCTCGTGAAGACTTTACCTTTACCGACCTTGTCATAGTCTATCATCATATCCAATTTTATTGATATCTTGTGAGAGCTGCTGTTTTCCAACAAATCACAGCACAGGTATAACTGGCAAAATACAACTCAAGTTCACCAGGAACTGTCACGGATTCATCCTTATATCACTCAAATAAGTAAACTTTCATTTCTTGCATGGAACCCCGATTCCCCAAATGGGAGTGGGGGGTGGGGGTACTACGTTATCTGGCCTTGAGGGGGATTTGTGGCTTGACCGGGTATGCCAATGGTTTTCAGGGTTTTTTGTCTTGAAGAGGGGGATTTCATAACTTTGGTATCTTTATGGTAGCACTTTACAAGACCGTCAATGAAAAGGCATTCAGTGCTTGATGAATTTGTGTAAACAGCTCAGTGACTGCATTATTAATAAAGAAAATAAAAAATAAATGAATGTTTAAAGAATATCGGTAAATTGGATGTACAGATTTCGTCCTGATTTACATAAACTTTTCCTTCTATTTACTTGCCTAAAATGCCTTGTTAAAATAAGATTGTCAACAAACATAAACTTTTAGATGGATGTGTCATAAGCTTGATACAATATTTGCGTCAGATCTGTATGGGATTTACAATGGCTCGCCTTCGGCTCGTGATTGTAAATGCTCATATACAGATCTGCCACTCATATTGGGTATCTATCACTATTGCCAAAGTATTAAAATAAGAAGCAGTTTATCACTATTCTTGTCTTTAAACTAATGAAGGGTATGATTAGACAGGTCTCAAAAAACGGCCACACCTCCCTACCTGAACATCTGTTCAGGTAGGTCCCCCAGGCACGGAACACTTTTCACTCAAGTTTGTATATAAACCAATGTGGCTTATCAGGCGCTAAACTCTGGTTTCCATATTATATATGCAGTGCATGCAGTGACTAGGAGTATCACTACTCCTCTGGATGGGATGTTAGTCCTTTGCTGGTACCCACCCCCCGCCCATTATTTTTCTCTGGGTGCTTATACTCTGATCTTGGGTGGAGAGAGGGCACTGTGACAGTCCATAAATATTTATTCTTTGTTCACTCCTGGGAATTAAAGGAGCATAACAGGGAGTTGAGGGAGTAAATGCATTGAGGTGTTTTTTCTTTTATAAAGGGTCCACCTTTCAGTGCGTTGTTTTGTATTTAGTTTTTGTATTTGCATGTTGAATAAATAAATATTTATGTGTGCATGCAATGAGTTGACTTCAAGGACTGAAAGGCAGGAAGCCTTCCCCCTTATTTCATTTAATTATGGAAAATTAAGATTAGCTGTGTATATATAACACACAATAAATCACCACAGCACAAAAAGTTATAACAAATATTTATTTAGTTGCATTCCACCCAAATACGTTTCCTTTGCGATGTCTCCTACAGCTTATATCTCTCTCCATAAGAAGGGTATAAACCCCATACGCATCACTGATACGATTAGTAAACGCAGGTAAACGAGTAAGTGCCACGCGTATTTGAACACAAAATTCGTCAAGAAGAGAAGTGGCGCTTAGGGCGCTTTCTGTCTAGTAGATTCATGCACATTCGACGAGCAATTGACCGAAATTTCAGGCAAATTCCACCACGCAATTTCCTACAAACTCGCCATTTCTGATGTACACTTTGCAGACTGTAATAATGGCAACTGGCGTCAAAATAGCGATCGATTTCTTTATAAAAATACAACGTGAGAACTAAAACAATTTACCTCCAGAATATAGAATATCACTTTCAGGTTGATTTCCTTTATGTTGACCGACAAATATGTTTTAAAATGGCTAAGGCGAACACATAATTGGCGTTGAAAATACGTGCTTCTTGTCACCAAAACAGCCGCCATCTTGAAAACGTGACAAAATAATGCTTTGCGATCATGACTTCCATCTCTTCCATTGTTATACAAACAGCCAATCAAAAAAATCGACATTAATTCCATTCCCCCAGAGTCACTGGGCGCCGACCAACCGCTGTCCGAGGAGACCGTGGACTCTGGGTACGAGATTGGACTTGTCAAAAATCTGTCAAACCAACTAAACTGGTTTTTCCCCGACGTAAATATCGTAGCGCGTATCGATTCGATTTTTGTGTTGTTTTGGATCAACTATTTGAAATTTTCGACTAACATTTTGTACAACTCGACTCAGTTTTTGCCTTTGGATCAACTTTTCTATTCTCGACTTCATATTTTGCGATCTGGATATTTTGTCCGTAACGGAATGCCATATCTACATATTATAAACTAATTGCGATTTTGAGACGGCTAGTTGGGAGAAAATATATTCCGTATTGGGCGGAGTCGCAAAGCGACGGAGCCCAATATGGAATATATTTTCTCCCAACTAGCCTACTAGCCTAGCCTAGTATAGTACAAAATTCCTAGTATACGCAACAAGCTACATACACGCCATGCTTGAACGCAAAATTATTTTTTGTCTCGGAAAATTCTTCCCATGAAGCACATAGGCAGAAACCACAATATGGAAGGGTAGGAGCCGGGATCAGTACAAGATTCAGGAAGCAGGAAGTTCTGATCCTCTGTGCCTCCCCTTCCATGTTAACCAAAATAATGATGTATCATGTGGTCATGTATGTATAAAGTCTGGTAATCTGGAAATTGATAGGGTGTTTAGGTTCTGGTTTAGTTTATTATGAAAACTTATTATTTTCACATGCAGTTTTACGGCATTTGCTGTACAACTTATTTATGCGTACGAAATAACTTGGAATCATCCAGCCAGTGGCAGATTCATACTTAAAGGAGGGGGGAGGGGTTTAAACACCGAGTGAGCCTATAAAGGGGCAGCGGTTGTGCACTTTGTTGGCTTCCTTCTAACCAGTAACAGGCTCCAGGAGTAGTATACCTGGCAACTTTTCCTGAGTCAAATTTGCGTGTGATTTTTGTTTCCATATTACCCGAATTTCCGAAGAATTTCCGGCAACTTCCGAACATTACCGAAGGTGTTCCGATGACTTCCGAACGTTGCCGAACATGTTCCAATGATTTCCGAAGGTCGCCAAGTGTTTCGTTGGGAAGCTCAAAATCTCAGCACGATCTTTTAGCTTGTTATTTAGTACTCAAACGCAACATTAAGCGCTGTGGACTGGACTATTTTGGGTGGAAATTGGATTCAATTTTTCACGATAATGGTTAATGAACAAATCGTCCGGAATTGTGAGAATAATTGTGACCTCTCACGCGAAAACGTACAACACGGCTATCCGTTCGAACGGCCAAACGCATGGCTAGTGAACAGCAAGTGAACGGCTAGTGAACGGGCAGCCAAGCCGTTTGAAACGGTAACCGTGAACGGCTGAACGGCTGAAGAAAAATTTCGAATGGCTTGAGGTGAACGGCTGAAAGGCTGAAGAAAAAATTTTGAACGGCTTGAGGTGAACGGCTTAAGAAAAACTTTGAACGGCTTGAGGTGAACGGCTGAACGGCTTAAGAAAAATTTTGAACGGCTTGAGGTGAACGGCAGAACGGCTTAAGAAAAATTTTGAACGGGTGAATAATTTTTTGAACGGATGGCCCAAACCGTTCAAACGGGTGAATAATTTTTTTGAACGGATGACCCAAACCGTTCGAACGGCCTGCTACCGTCCATGAACGGTTCATGAACGGCTAGTGAACGGCTAGTGAACGGCTTTTGGCCGTTCGAACGGATAGCTGTGTTGTACGTTTTCGCGTGAGAGGTCACAATTTGTGAATTGAGAATTGTGAAATTGTCTTGTATGCGTGTGATCTATGTTTTCGATCCGCAGGCGTGTGACACACGCATAATGCTTGTGAGTTGGCAGGTATAGAGCAGAACTGTTATCTGCTACGAAGAACTGGTGTACAGCCAAATACAGTTTTTTCAGGTTACAGTCTTTCTTGTGAAGGAAAGATCCAAAGTAGCTTTTATCCAGGAGATCTGTTCAGCCGTACGGGAGAACGGGAGATTAGGTCTGTATCCAGGAGACTCCCGGATAATCCGGGAGAGTTGGCATATATTTATTACTGGCTTTTTCAGTGCTGACCAAAGAAGTTCTTCCATTGCAGACTTTGATTGATGGTCTCAACACCTAGGACCCCCTTCATAGAATCGCTTGGTGTTTAAAAAAGTGGGGGCCCAGATTGAAAAAGTATCTGACACGCTGTAAAGTTTTTCTTAAAGGGACACTGTCACGGAGTCGCATGCGCGAAAACTGCTCACTTCCGTCGACCATAAATCCATAATGACCGTTGGTGAAAATATTTCCATGTACCGGTATTTTGTTTCTAATCACGATTATATACAAAAGTCGTAATATTATTATTACTGTAACAGCGTGCGCTGATATACGTATTAACCGAAACTTTCTAAAATTTGCATACAAATTTTTTGCAACGGCCGTAACGCAACGCACTTTTGACAGCCAAGCTTAATATTTTTTCTGAACGGATAACCTGGCATAGCCGTTCGAACGGGTGAAGATTTTTTTCTAAACGGGTAGCAGCAGCCGTTCGAACGGCTGAAGATTTTTTTCGAACGGGTAGTATCAGCCGTTCGAAGGCTTGCTAACCGTTCGTGAATGGCTGATGAGCGGGTAGTGAACGGCTTTTAGCCGTTCGAACGGAAAGCCGTGTTGTACGCGCGTGAGAGGTCACAGCTGAGGTCACATCTGTTTCGATCACACGTCTCCTCAACAACAAATGTGTCGCGAAGACAGTATCACTGCATCCTTCGTAACCTGCAACGAATTTCGCTTCAAGCGATGTTTTGAAAATGTTATCTTCCAGATTAATGCGCTTATGGGGTTTTCACCACTCTTTCTACTGCTCTTGTCGGGGTACTGAATATTCTTTTTCGCCCAGCATTACCTCGCTTTCCAGCTCACGCATGCGCAACCTGTGACTGTTTCCCTTTAAAAGTGGCCTTCTGATGGTTATTGTAATGGACTCCAGAGCAAGTGCACTGGATTTGAGTGCTCAGTTAGTTTTGTGCCCTCTCATCAAATTTGAATCTGCTCAAATTCAGCCTTGATCAGAGTCATTAAGAATGGAAGAAAGCTCTCGCAAGAGCGGAATAGTATTCCGTTCATTCCGAAAAAGGAATAGGTCCAAAAAGAACACAAACACCGTCTATTCCAAGTAGAATGCGCCCTTAGAGAACATTTGATACATTCCACCTCTAGCATGACTGTGAAACTTAATAAATGCTTAATAATACTTATACGGTAAGAAGTTCAAAAGTGCACTATTTTGTAGATGGTTTTCAATATTTCAACATTCCCTCTGGCTAGTACATTGTATGATATATATGTCACAGTTTTTCTCCTTTCCGATAGATTGGTCAGGTCAATCGCCAGAAGGCAGAATGTTCTCTCCATCATGGGAATTTGAATCCACCATGCACACTGTTTATCATGATGCGTTCCCGCAAACTTGGCACCATGCTGTCACACCTCAAAATTTCAGGTAAATCTCATTTATTACAGAAGCACCTAATTTTGATAAGTGAAAGTGGCTGTGGGCTTTTAAAATTGCTGTTAAGGTGTTATCTTTTTTTTTCTTTTCTTTTCTAGTGGCGACTTTAATCTGGGCATTGATGTTGATGTTTGGTTTGGAGATTTGTCACTGATAGAAGGGGTAAAGGCTCGATGATTGACAATAGTTAATTGTTGTAACAACTTACAGTTTAAAATACTATTTACAAGGCTAAAACGTTTTCGACTAAAAAGTCATCTTCAGGGATGAAGATGACTTTTTAGTCGAAAAAGTTTTTTTTTTTTTTTAAATTGTAAAATTTTTAGCCTTGTCAATAGTATTTTAAACTGTAGGTTGTTACAACAATTAACTATTGGTCCAAAAAATTGTGTCCAAGGATAAGTACTATTTTTAAGTACTATTTTTTTAAAATAAGGTATTCGAAAACATCACTGACAACAAGATTGATATGACAGCTGCTCTATAAAACCCACTTCGAACTTAATAGCCTCTTACTGTCTTAATTGCCTTTCTCTTCTTCGTTTGTTTCTGTTATAATTATCGTATTCTGCACTTTCATGAGTTGTTTCTGGGTTATTCTTTTTTCTTCCATGCACATATAACAATAATAATTAACAAAAAAGGAAAAGTCACTGTTTGGAAGCGACGAGAGCCATATTATTTTACGAGACAAACATCCGGGATTCTGCAGTAATTCAAGTCCAGGCCATTTCAGACGCTCAGAATGTTCCAAAATGGCGGCAAAGCGTCCGGCGACTTCAGCCCACGTGGAAGGTCAAAAGTCTCAAAAAGCACTCAGTTTTTTGGGATTTGTTGCCAAACAGTCTAGTTCATCTAGACTAGTTCAGAAATGTCTGTAGCAAAGAAGCTTTTGATTTATGTTAAAGCCTTAGAGCCATTTCAACCTCTTGCTCACTACTTGTAAGTCTGTAAATGAGAAGTTTTAATAAGCGTTACATTACCATTTGATAAGACACCGTTTTCTCTGAACTGACTAGACTGTACAAATAAGTTAATAACTTTTGGGGGACCCCTTTCTTCGGCCCCCTTTCTTGAAAAAGGGCCCCCTAAAATTAAAGAAGGGGGGCCTCATTGGCCAATTTCTAGAATAAACCCTGCATATTCAGTTACTGTGTTTACTTTTCAGCAAAATGATGCAGCCTTGATTTCAGATGAATCAAGCAATCTTCGAAGCACGTCTCCAGAACTTACAATAGAAGAAAACGCCCCAGCAAGCTTGGCATCACCCATCTCGGAAATAAACAGCCAAGGATCAGAGGAGCTGGAGGAGATTTCCACAAGACCTTTGCAGAATGGCAACACTAAAACGCATGTTAATCATGTCAAGAGACCAATGAATGCCTTCTTTTTGTTTAGCAAGCAGAACCGCAAGGATTTCCAGGAGATGTACCCAAAAAAGGATAACAGAGACATCTCCGTTGTGCTTGGGAAAAAATGGAAGAAAATGTCCCAAAAGAAGAAGAAGCCATACAAGGAGCATGCTAAAGAGCTCATGAGAAGAACAAGAGAGTCACATCCAGATTTCAAGTACTTTACCAAAAGGCGGAGAAGGCCGAGCTGGTAGTGAATGCCCCCCCACCAATAGTTTGACATGTAAATTATTTTACTTCTTCCAGACTAATTATTATTATTGGTTTGGAAAAAGTATCAAATTGGAATATAAAACTCTGCACTAACCATAAATGAAATTAGTGTTTTTATATTACTATGCAGTTTCCTTAAGCCTGGTTTTCACTAGCGATGCAAGCACAAGCGCAAGCATAAGCGCAAGCACAAGAGCCCTTATTTCACCATGAAAACGGGCTTGGCGCAAGCATAAGCACAAGCACAAGGATAAAAATTTTCCTTTTTCTTGTGCGTGCGCTTATGCTTGCATTCGCATTAATCTAGTGAAAATGAAACACAGCACAAGCACAAGGGAGTCTTATACCTTTGGCCAATTAAAACACTCGTTCTAGGTCCCTCCCGCGTAAGCGGGGGCAAACGCGGGAAATTGAGGAATTTATTCGGAATTTTTTTCGGACATTATCTACGCTTGTTAACTGAATTATTATTCCACTATTATGTCATTCCACCACATTAGGTCAAGAGAACGTGCAAAAATATCTATTATACAGTATGTACAAACCAAATAAGGTGTATGTATTTTATTTACGCAAGAAGGACATGGAACTAGTCAATCGTACGTGCTTGCGCTAGTGCTTGTGCTTGCGTCAATCTCCGTTTTCACTTGCCACAGAGCTCTTGTGCTTGCGCTTATGCTTGCGCTTGTGCTTGCATCGCTAGTGAAAACCAGGCTTTATGGAGTAACGGTTTAGCTTTCATCATGTTATGTTATGTTGCTATTTAGATAAATTAGTTGAAATCATTTTTGTTTACAATGTTATACTGGACACCATTTAATTACAAATTTTGATCATGTTATCAACATTATTTTTGAAGCCAGCATTTTTAAAGAAAAACTTGATGGTATTATGAAAATTTAGTTGCAATTAATTGAAGGGTGTGGTGGAAAAACGGCATTATGACAATAGAATTCTTTTGTCATAATGCCGTTTTTCCACCACACCCCTCAATTACATACAGTATTGCTATAAGTAACCACAGGTGACCAAAGCGTACTATAAGATTTTGTATGGATTTGACTATAAGAGTTTGTATGGATTTGAAATTTCTTGAAAATATCTTCTTTTTCCTTTTGAAAAGCTTCAATAAAGTTTGAAACCTTACCTGGTGTCCTTTTTTGCCATCCTGGTGCTTCTTTAAGCCATTTAAGCGTTTTATCTAATACTAAGAGAAAGAGAAGGTTGGAAACAAAGCCTCAGGAGATCAGTTCGAAAAGCTTGCTTAAAGTAGATTAAAACCACACATACCTCGATATATATTATCCCTTCACGTTCCAAAATCGATGAATAGGCAATCTTTCTATGTGATTTAACCGCTAACAAGTTTAATTTTGGAGGCAAAAACTTCCTTTGAATGGATGGATTTCGTCACTCGGCCGAAGTTTAAACCGTTAGCTTTGGGCCAACTTTTTTGTTTCACGGACGAATGGCGGCGATTCGTAGCCGGAGTTTCGATTTCAAAGGAAGTTTTTGCCTCCAAAATTTAACTTGTTAGCGGTTAAAAGAAAATCGCTCAAATGGCTTAAAGAAGCACCAGGATGGCAAAAAAAGGACACCAGGTAAGGTTTCAAACTTTATTGAAGCTTTTCAAAGGAAAAAGAAGATATTTTCAAGAAATTTCAAATCCATACAAACTCTTATAGTACGCTTTGGTCACCTGTGAAGTAACTTACTGGTAGTCTCAACAAATATCAGTCTTTGTTTTGTTGCTGTTTTTGAGGAAAACAAACTTTACTAATGATCTTAGAAGTAGTTATTAGTTTTATTATATATGAATTCTTGACATTTTTACTAACAAGTAGAATGGTTTTTTTTTTAACCCCGGCATCCCCTCATTCCTACTTTGTGGAAATTCCAATTTAGCTGATATTTTCTGGAACTGCACATTTTGATTGCTAACTGGAGTACAGCTCTGTATCATTGGCAAAGTAGTCGAATTCTGCGACAGTAATTTTTTTTAAATCAAGATGTGTTTCATTATGTTCCGGGTAAAATAAAGAGCATTCAGTTGATATTATGCTCAATTGATAATTGATAATGTAGGTTAAAAATCAAGTAACACAAGATAGATGTTGTCAATAGCAATAGTAACTACAGATGGCTTTGTTAACTTAAGTGACAGCCTATTTAAAATTACAGTTAATTTAAAGTTCATGTAAATAGTTGAACATACTCAACTTTAATGTTTGTTTGGATTGTATTTTTCACATAACAGTAAATAAATGTCAGATTCAATTTGAGTGTCCTGTTTTTTCTTTGTTGTTGTTGTCCTAAATTATTGGGAAAAACTTGACTTCTTCCCCTTTTATACCTTTTGGTGGGTTTATACTACCTTTGACCAGATCTCAATGTTATTTGGCCCAGTCTGCTTGTGCCTTCCGGTCTCCTCAATCAAACCAGTTTCAGTCAGTTGGGAAAGATCAGGTGACAACACTTCTTAAATGACAAACTGCCAGATTTTTCATTTTCTTTGCACAATACACTTGAAAACTTAAACTCTTCATGAACTGCATAATAATAATTTTTAATCATTTACCTTGAACATGGTTAAACATGGTATTTCATGGTTAACAAAAAGAAAAGATCTGAGTCACACCTAAGTACATAAATTAAGTATTTTTAACCAAGAAGCCTTAATTGGAGAAGTATTACTTGTAATGACCATATAATCTCTCAAATTATACATTTTTTTTCACAAATTAAATCAGATTTGCCTGATAACCTTTCTGGGACATGGTTTTCCATGGTATTCCATGGTGTTTAGTCATTCTTCATTTAAGTGCTTTATAAATGTCAAAAATGATGAGTTTTAATCATTCCATAAACACCTCAGGTGCCCTTTTTGAAACAAGTATTGCGGGCACTAAAAAAGTATTGCTTAAAATTATAATTTGCGTACATACCAGCGTGTAAGTATACGTTTGATGAGTGGGAAATACGTATATTACACGCTGATACACCAATTATAATTTTAAACAGTACTTTTTTCAGTGCACGCAATTCTCTATTGTTCCTCCACATTAGCATTTAATGGTACTCATTAGCATATAAAAATCGACTTATGCGAATTCGTTCTATTAACAATAATATTTTCTGACCATGGTTGGCTATGGACCATGGTCAGTGGCCAAAGAAGACCATGGTCAGACACCACGGTCATACCACAGTCAACCATGGTTGACAATGAAAAAACCATGGTACCATGGTCAACCTGGTGCAGGGGTTAGGTTTGTCTCAGGTGTCTCTATGCACACATCATTCACATTATGGTCCTGCAAGAGACCTGCAATTTGAGCTGAAAAATCCCGTATGATGTTGATCATATATCGCAACAGATATTTGCGATTGGTTGTAACTAGCATGTTTATTCACATCGATATTCAAATCCTATAGTTCATGTGAAAAATCGGTATTGCGACATTCCAACGATTCCACCACTGAAGTAACGCTTTGTTTTGAACTCTAAGTTTGCACAGATGCTCATCTGAATCACAGATGAGTTGGATTTGATATTCTCACCTGACATCTGTTGCTGAACGCCATTTGGAAAGAGCATCATCGGCTCTGTGGGAGATCTGGGTACCGATTATTTCAGTCCTTTTAGTTTTTAATTTCCACTATCATTTTATTCCCGCTATGTGTGCTGTTAAATCACTGCTCAATGGCCCGGGTGAAACAGACATTTTGTTGGCAGCGCTTAATCCCCGTTATGTCCCAGGGGTCAGAGGGTTCTTATTCCTAGGGAATAGATTAATTAGCCCCAGGACTCCATGCCGCGCCCGGCTAGCTGTTGACTGACATTTGGGTTGTAACATGACCACTTTGTTTTGTTCGTTCGGCCATTCAGTTGATCTGATGCTTACATGTTATATTTATCTCTGCCTTTAGCAGACAGACTTGCGCTCTCGAACATTGTCTCCAAACATGTTCAAGCCTTGTAATTTTAGTTTAGGTTTTCATTTTGACATATGTTTATAATATATATTTCTCGATCAGGCACTCCGTCGTTCCCCTCTCGCACCTCCTTCTTCTCCCCTGTGAATTCTGTTTGGGCCTCTTTGTCCTTGCTTGGGTGCTTCCCTCGAGCCCTCGGGGGCTTCAAGTTACCTATTAAAGATGCCCAAACAGATTCTCTGTCTCGCTTTGTCTGCTGTGTTGTGTGAGAGGGGTGTGGTGGGGGATAATTGTTCTTATTCCTAGGGAATAAGTTAATTAGCCCCAGGACTCCACGCCGCGCCCGGCTAGCTGTTGACTGACATTTGGGTTGTAACATGACCACTTTGTTTTGTTCGTTCGGCCGTTCAGTTTTTGCTTTACCCTCCCACCCTGGGGGCTTCCCTCGAGGGCTTCTCGTTACCTATTAAGATGCCCAAACAGATTCTCTGTCTCGTTTTGTCTGCTGTGTTGTGCAAGAGGGGTGTGGTGGGGGATAATTGCCGGGATTTCAATTATTGACTGAAGCATAATTAACTGACACTGCATCAGTATCACATGAACAAATTGACTGGCTCACACAAATAAATAAACTTTGTCAAATAAATAATAAATAAAAACTTACAAGCTTTATACTGCCTGTCTAAATGTTAATGAAAATTACAGAATGCATCATAATGCCAGAAATATTGCACTTGAAGGTTTATAAATATATATACAGGTGACAATACAACAGAATATGATCCAGAACACAAACTGAATAAAAAACCACACAGAAAATACATGCCAATGAACAAATTTACTTTGAACTAATTAAGACTGCCCACCACATCTCTAGCATAATTGACTGCCCAAACCAAATACTGAAGAGTAATGATGGGTTGTAGAGACAATCATTAATCCTTTTATCAAAGGCCATTCAGATAATTTAGCATTTTAAGAACTTTCTGAAAAATATTCCCCTACATGTACCTTTCTACAAACTGGAAAAATATTATGTCCAATATATAAATTTTTTCTGGAAAGTAACCTCTTTCCTTTTAGAAAACCTGGACAAATCTAATCCCCTGGTTTGAAAAGCTAAAACCTAAATTTACTGTCAGATAACCTATTTAAGCGATGGTCGAGACAAATTGCAAATTGAACCTTTGTTATGAAATATAATGATTTATAAAGTGAATAAAATAGAAAACACCATGTTAAAACTAGAAAATGTGTAAAATGGAGGAATAAATGAGGAATTTTGCAAAATGTTTATACTGGATATTACTATACTTATTACACACAACTAAGTCAGTTGAGAGGGCCGATAACTAAAATCAGCCAATCAGAATGCTTTATTGCTGGTCCGATATTCTCTAAGTATCGGACCGGGTAAAGTTTTTTTTACATTCTTATGACTATTTTTTAAGCGCAAAGTTGTGTAATAAATCTCTTATTAACCAAGCTTGCTCGGGACCGTACTGGGAGAATATCGGCCCTCGGTCTTTTCTGTACGGACCTCGCTGCGCTCGATCCGTACTGTCAAGACCTAGGGCCGATATTCTCCCAGTACGGCCCTCGCGCTTGCATGGTTAATAAGATATATCTACAGGAAGTTACAAATGGAAATACATACAATATGCCTCAGTGGAAATAACCTCAGAAATCACGATTTTGCTCTATGCAGTAGAAATCGTCTTAATTCTTTATAATATATACTAGTCATGCAACGCTTTCGAGCGGTATACCATGAATATATCCTGTGAGTCACTTGTATTTTCTCGGTATACACACGTGCCTTTTGGCGAGTGTGTATACCAAGAAAATACAGCCGGGCCGCTGATGCTAACAAAGAACTTACATCATAATCGAACAATGATACCATCAGTGAACAATATAAGACACCTATGAGGTCAGTATTAGTTGTCATGGCAACACTAAGCAGGAGCGTATCCAGGAAATTCAGAAACAGGGGGCCGAAGCAGTTGCAGCGAGAGCGAAACCCGTGCCATAGGCGCGACAATACTGTTCAACATTCAACAGACGGTTGTTTATGAAAAAATTCCCAGACGAAAGGGAGGGCCGCGGCCCCCTCGGCCCCCCTCTAAGTCCGCCTATGCTAAGAGTGCTAAAACATACCCTTATAATGTTTGAACTTTTATGGCTTATGCTGATGACTTAAAAACTACAGTAAATTTTCTTGTTTTTCATATATTTTTATTTTATTGATATCATAAACATTTTGACCAATTTAAAAAAAACTCGTACATACGTTTTAGTGCCATCTTAAATTAATGAAAAAATAAGGTGGCTCTGAAACGTATGTACAGATTTTTTCCTTTCCATCAGGAAAGTAAAAATATTTGAAATGGAACAACTTTTACCGTGTATATTTCAAGTTATTGGCCTCAAAATGTCAAATATTTGGCATGTTTTGACGCGCTTAGCGTTGCCATGACAACTGTAAATTATTAGGAGCCACCTTTGAGACCCGCGAAATTTGCTTGTTCCATTTTCGCGAAATTAAGGTCCCGCGAAAATTAGTACGAATAAGGTAATTAGGTAATCAGATTTTTTGCACCAACTGCATGCAATCTGACCGTACATATTTTCGTTGCCAACTTAATTAAAGCCATTGTTATGTTACAACGGCAAGAAACAGCTTCGTAAAACACTCAAAAAGCACAACAGTCCACGGAATAAAACGGCAAACAGTTCCATTTTGAGAAAATTGTTACTCACTACTGCTTATGGGTTTCCTTTGCGACCGCAGCTAGTACAGCAGGGCAGAGCTTTTTCCTCCTTGTTCTTGGGAATATACCAGCATCGGACGCAACGAATCCCGTACTTCTTGTACCTGATTCCACAGGCGTTGCACAAATGAGTACCATCTTTTGCGTCACGCCACAAAGGAGTTTTAAAAGTTCCGCATGATGCGCACTCCTTCTCGACTTGGATCAGTGCAGTTCCCAAATCCACGTCAGACAGGCTCCTGTCGTTAAACACAGACTCCGGAGAGCTTTGTAGCTTGAAAATCGAAGGATTAAGCCCGGAGAGGCAAGCCTTCTCCTTGATGTCTTGGAATCGAACTCCGGATTGGAGCAGCGACGACTCTTTGTCGTGAATGGAAAGCAACAATCGATCACCAGTTGCGCTTTTCCTTTCTTTAGCGTCATATTCATATGCAGAGTGACACCCTTGAAACTGGGATCATAATGATTTACACTTTTGACTGGCTTTAGAGGTTTTCTAGCACTCACTCGCTTCGCTGAGTTTTTCTTCGGAGTCTTCATCGAAAACGTCATTGGATGTGACGTAAACTACCGTCTTTCAACCAATTTAGCGGACCTCTCGGGAAACACCCACCAGTTCAAACCCGGAAATGAAGAATCGGATCGGAAACCGGAAACCGGAAATAAAAAATATATATATACCGGTAACCTTTAAGCCTGGTTTTCACTAGCGACGCAAGCATAAGCACAAGCAACATACGCAGACGCAGTATCGTGTTGATCATTAGCAGCATTTGTTCTAACAAATGCTTAATCTTAGTCGTTCTATAAGCGTGATGGTGGACTAAATATCATATAATGCTGATTTCCCTCGCTTGTATGATATAATAGGAGGTTCTCTGTAGATTTGCCATTAGCGGGGTTGTTTCTCTATTAGGTGCCAGTTCGCCATAATTTCATTCTCGGCATAATTTCATAGTATCATAATTTCCAGTTTCATCCTTTATATGTTTTGCCTTTTGCTGCTCTCCAAACTGAAAAAGAATCTGTAAATACAGTCAAACCTGTATTAAGCGGACACCCTCGGGGAATGCGGTAGTGTCCGCTTAATACAGGGTGTCCGCTAAAACAGGTTCACATCGGTTCACATAGAATACGTCTTATGAGGTGTCAAATAATAACATTCTAATGGAGGTTGCATACGTCTAGGACACTCCCGGACGCTATAAAGATGTATTTGTGTTCATTCCTTTTGTTGAAAGTGGCCAATCGATCATATACGTACATAGATACCGCGACATGCCATCTGCTGAAGTCTACCGGCATTCGAAATGGACTACATTAAGCTACTTGCACAAACTCCGGTTAATTAAACTATTTTACAGGGTAGTTAACGGTGAAGCACCTACTGCATTATCTTACTTGGCTTATAAGCTCGAGCAGCTTATGACTTCAGAAGGAGCAATAGGATTACTGCCCTTCGTTTCAACTCGTACTTTCTTAAAAATTCAAATGATTAGTTACAGAGGTGCCATCTTATGGAACGCCGTTTCCACATATTTTACGGGTTCCCAATTTACGGCTTTTTGTCGTAAAGTGAAGAAGGACAAATATGTTAAGGAACTTGAATTTATCGCCCAGTCAGTTCAGTCACTCCCCAGACATTATCACGAGTTTAAGTGCTATTAATTAATTAATTAATTAATTTAGTTTTAAATTTAGGAGATTATCGTAATTGTACATCAGTGTAACTAACTTTATATTTTTATCTTTTTATCTTTTAAATTTAGGAGATTATCGTAACTGTATATTGTAACTAACTTCAAATTTTTATCTTGTATATAAGTAATTAATTTAATTTTTATTCTTTTAATTATTACACGACCCCACAAGCATTCAGCTTAAAATTTTATCGTGTTTAAATAAAGGTTATGATGATGATGATGATGAATCGAATAAGAAAAACACGTTCTCTACAAACAAAACTGAATTTGTAAAGAGACAGTCTTCTATACTGATTTTGCAGCTCAAGACCGCAAAGAATGGCATCTTATATTCATGAACGGATACCACTGACAATGAAAATGCTAGCAGCGAAAAATACAAGAACTAAGCGTTTACGGAAATTACAAATTTCGTCAAAATATGTCCAGCATCTTTTGAAGAAATCGTGAATTCGTTGATTTAGCATTCTGTAACTTTATTTTCTGAAGCAATTCATTAACCTTATTGACGTATAACTAAGGTCGATTTTTGCGTGTTACTGTTGTATGCGACTTGCTCACGTCATGTCTGGAACACGAATCGTGTCGTCTAAATCAGGCGTACGACATCTTCACGACAGTTCATCACAACACGAAAAGTGTCGTAGGATTTTGAAACAGACGTAGCCACAATCAAAATGTTAGAATGACGAGTTGTATACGATCTTTGCCTGACGCAAGCAGCGCGCGCTGCAATAGTCGCATATGACAATCGTAAGCGGAGAACCCTTTTATTGTTAGTGGAGCTCCAGCGGCCCGAAGGGCCCCAGAGCGGAGCCCCATAACGACAGAAATAGGAGAATCATGCATGCATAGAAATAGGGGAACCATTCATTCAATTTTTCATGGTCATCATGGCTAGCGGCATGGTTCGCGTGCACCGTACGTACGTACGTACGGAAATTGGGATGAAACACTCTTACCCGGTCTTCCTTGGGTAGCAGCCGTCGGCTCTGTGTTGTCATGAGAGCATTTACCGTTTTCCAATCATTTGTATGTTTATCCGTGTTCAGTGTTTTAAAACCCTTTTTAAAAGCCAACAATAGTTATTCTGTGGAAACAACTTTATTACTTAAGCCAAAACTGAATGAGTTAATCAACGCTCAGTCCTAGAGAGTGTTATCTTAAGTGAATAGCATGTTTAAGTTGTTATTTACTTTTATTTATAAGTTCCGTTCCGAATTCGTGGTTGAATAGGATTAGTTAACAACCTGTTACTTGCTGACTCATCGCGTTCGGAGTATGAATGCTTAGTGTTAATTAGTTGCTGATATGTTACTTTGGTTATGAATACTTTCGCTGACTCATCCAGCTTCAGTAATGAATGCTTGTTTAGTTAATTTGTTTTAGGGTAAGAACTTGCTAAACGATCTCGCTTATTAGCGCCTCACAATTTGTTAGCTTTTCACTAGTTTTAAATTGCTTCGTTAGTTATAAGTAACGTACTTTTAAAGACACTTTCTTCCCTAGGTAACAAAACACTAGTAACAATAAGCTCTCGAGTTAAACTAGAATTTTATTGGGTTGTGCTATCTTGAAAGGACCTTATCTTCCGTTGTAATTGTTTTCCCATCTTTATCATTAGCACGCGTATTGTACTCTGTCAACAAAGGACGCTTGTACAAATCATATAAGCAACCGCGCTTGTAAACCTTATTCGATTAGATCGTGGATTATTATCTGAAGATTAAACTGCTGTTGGAACCAAAGTCTTCGGCTTCCTCCTTGACGGCCGTAGAAGTTCAGTGAAGTAGATCGCCAGGTACCGAGAATCCGTGACGAGGTTCTGTTCCCGTAGGCCAAGTGGTGCCTCCGTTTGAGTTAAGTTTTCCCCCAGAGTTGATTATATTTCCGCTAGAGTTCCGAGCATTCATAGACACGAAAAACCTATCGTCACAGTGTTTTGCTGCCCATGCAGTGGGTGTGGAAAATATACTGTTACAATGAAGGCTATTGTTTACTAAGAAGTGTTCAAGTATACTCGATAATACAAGAAGATAGTGAAAGAATACATGCATGCACGATTCTCCTTTTTCTTTGGTTATGGGGCTCCGCTCTGTGGTTCTTCGGGCCACTAGAGCTCCGCTATAAACAATACATTTAATCAGTGGCGAAAGGTAAATTCACTTGACTTTGAAAGACTGGGAGACAAAGGCTTTCAAAATAAATCCAGGCACTGGAAACTGCTTTCCTGAAAACCAAAATTGAGACCGTGAGGTCTGTGAAATTTGACAAAAAAGTTTCGAGATGCACTTTTTGGAAGACCATAGACCATTCACCAACTCCCCTCCTCCCCTGCCCCAAATTATATGCCTAAAAGTAACTAGGCAGTGCAGAATGGGGAGAGCAAGGAAGCAGCATTCCTTCATTCCTTATAATAATTGTTAGTCCATTAAATAATATCACTTTATAGCGAGAAAACCATTAACTATCGTTATGTGGTACCCGGGCTGGTACTAAACACTCAAGCTACCTATAAATTGTTCGCTAAGAACGAAAATTCAAGCACATTAGTTTTTAGAATTTACAAGGCAATTACTAGTATTTATTTTGAATGCACTTTTTAGAACTTTTTCAGTGAAATAATGGAATGGACACTGAAGAGGTTTTTAATGCATTTGATGCAACTCTACAAGACCTACAAATTTAGAAGTTAACCTGTAAATTCCATTGAACCAATGAATGAACCAATAATGGATGTAGAGGAAACAATGTTTCAACTGAATAGATGTAAACACTGGGGCAGGCCTGTTTTAAATACTTTGATAGTTATACTTGATATTATCCATTCGCTTATTACTTTCAGTGTAGTCCCAATCGCATCAATTACAATAAAATTGTTACTTACCCCAAGCATTCAGACGTAAATTGCATTAATTATTTATTAGACCATCCCATTTCCTCCATTGATAGCTGGTAAATCGTATCTGTTTGTGCTATTTGCGACCGACCACGTTGGTGTCCAGTTGGAGCGCTGTCTGATTTGAACTCCTTGTAATTATGAAATTCTTGTAGATTTTTTTTATCTCGCATTTTGTTGTCGATATGATTAATTGGTTGTACTTAGCTCGTACAATTCAGGGGTAATCGTGCTAATCTGTTTGAAATTACTCACCTCTCAGGGGCGGATCTAGGGGGAGGGTGCAGGGGGTGCGCACCCCCCCCCCCCCAAAGATGACCTGCGGCTTTCTAATACAACTGGTATTCTGCAAAAAAAAAGTCAATTACGCCATTCCTTAGTGGTGCACCCACTCCTAAGAAAAATCCTGGATCCGCCCCTGCCTCTGAATTGTACTGACTCCACTCAGTACAATTACAAGGTGAACGATAATTAGAGAAAACATTTATAGTGTTATAAAGAGGGCAAATATTTGGTCGAGGGACTATTCTAAGGAAATGCGCCTCGAAACGCGGTAATGTAATTTTATAGGTTGTAAATACATTGCTGGATATGTCTTGTGCACTACAAAGCAAATAAAGTGAGTATTTTTATCCTATCTTGTCTTTCTTTTCTTTATTTTAACATGGATAAATTTGTCAGCTAAAATTACATACAGTTGAACCTCTCTACAACGGCCACCTTGGGGCCGAAATAACTGGCCGTTGTAAAGAGGTGGCCGTTGTAGGGAGGTTTCACTTAGAGTAAAGTGTATGTATCGGTGTAAGGTTGGGACGAAAAATCCTGGCCGTTGTAGAGAGGTGGCCGTTATAGAGAGGTGGCCGTTAGTAGAGGTTCGACTGTAATTACAAAAGTACAAAATATTGTACGAAGTAAAATAGTCTATACAAAGTTGCTTTCCACGAATGCCGTGCCTTTAAATTGCCCAAGGGACTCTGTTTGTCTTACATCACAAGGAAGACTGTTCCACAGAATGGCGCCACTGTAGCTAAAACAATTTTTGTAATAGTTTGTGCGCGGTAATGGAATATTGAGTATTAATTCACAGAGTCCCTTAGGTTATATTCGGTTTCTCGTTCTTCAAATCTAGAACATAAATAGAGACTTGTATACCATCGTAGCTCTTTGAATTTGCTGCTGGCGAGTTTGATTTTTCCATCCTAGGAGTTGGAATAAATAATCAGCATTTGCGTCAGTTCGAAAAAGTCAAAACACAGGCTGCTCTATTTTGTAGTTTTAATTTGTAACTTAACTTACAAAAACCCCAAACATTGTTGCAATAATCAAAGTGTGGTTGCACCAGAGCTCGATATATTAGATGAAAGGTCGCTTGAGGGTGCCTTGCTCGTTTTATGACCCCATCCCAGAAGCGATTTTCTTTGTTAGTTTTTTGATGTGGCTACCCCAATCAAGTTTGTCATTGATGATCACTCCAAGTGATTTTGCTGTAGTGATCTGGCTAACTTGAACATCATTGATTGCAAGTGTCGGGGAATCTGAAAGAGTACTTAGCCTCTGTCTAGACCCAATAAGCATGAACTCACAATTTGACAGACAATTTGGAACATCGTTAATATATTTAACAATTAGATTATGAGCTCGAGATTTCTATCGCGTGATAGTTGATGAGGGCGCAGCCCGAATCAACTATCAGGCATAGAAATCGAGAGCGAATAATCTAATTGTTTTATAGTATAAATCTGCTAGTCATTCAAAACTTAACAGCAAGTCCTCTTCAGAGACCTTTGAAAACGTAAACAATAGGAGGCAATACTGTTAACAACCGCACAGCTACGCTACTCGCTATCTACAACAGAATAGATAGTGAGTAGCGTAGCCAATCAGTGAACAGCATTCGTGATAGATTGCTAGTAGATTTATACTAAAATAGAATAGTAGTGGCCCTAAAATTGTCCCCTGGGGGACGCCACAACTTAATGAACACGTTCTATTGGAGACCGACCCATTGATGGAGCACATAATAACACGGTTGTTGGACAAGCCAAATGGGAATGCTTTGATATGAGCTAGCACGTTCTTGTGACTTATGTCTGACTAGATGTTGTTCTCTCAGCGGTCTGCTCCGCTATCGATCGGCAGTTGTGTTTCTTGATCGTAGGCATCCATGCTTGAGGAATTTTCGATCGATAGCGAAGCAGACCGCTTAGAGAACAACATCTAGTCGGCCCACTGAGGGAACAACACCTAGTCAGCCCACTGAGGGAACAACCTCTAGTCAGCCCACTAAGGGAACAACCTCCAGTCGGAATAATAATGAGGATCGAAGTGCACCAATAACAGCGAACCAAGGTGCTACATATAGCGATACGCAAACAATTAACCTCAACGCCTGATGAAGACTAGCACTGAAAGCAGTCGAAACGTCGCGATCAACATCTTAAAGGTCAAATGAACCAAAATTTCGATATATTTTCTTTCAGTTATATTTTAGTGCAATGTGTTGATTAAGTAACAAATAAACATATTCTGAAGTTTCAGAGTGATGGGACGTGTTATCACAGAGATATTGCAAGTTGAAAATTGCTACTTTTTGGCCTTCATCTTCGTAAGGCGGTCGGGAAAATTGTCGGGAAATTGTCGGAAATAAAACTCCTGACGTCACTGTTGGCAAGCGGGAAATTTAAAATCTGTTTTGTTTCCAGTGTTCAAAGTCGGCAACTTTGAACGGAAACATGGTTTCTTGTGCCGCATTAAATTGCAGCACAATTTCTTCATCGAAAGTTAGTACTTTTAAATTCCCACGAATGAGAAGGAAATTTTTCAAGCCATCAAAACATTCGCGCATTTGCGCTGCGCACTTTACCGAAGACTGCTTCGTACAAAATATTGCTACAAGACGTTTAATGGGCCCAGCTTTTAAGCTCGGAAGGATCAATCTTAAACATGTTAAAGATGATGCTGTACCCACAATTTTTAATTTCAACACAGCTGTCTCTCAAACAGAATTAGCTTTTGAACAAAATGGCTTCCTTTGAAGACGCGAATAAAACATGTACAACTTTAGCACTTCAGACCTTTTCTGAGTTGATTGAGAAAACACAAATGAAAAAAACTCACATAATGTTTAATTAAGCAAATAAAATCTCAACTGAGAATGTAATTTACCAGAGAAAAGTGAACCCCTAAGCAAAATAATGCGACTCTGAATGTTGTACGAGCTGAGGGAGCACGATGACGCGGACCGTCCGCGAGATTTTGAAGTAGAAACCTTTCTTTAGTGAGATACACAGAAAAGCTGGCGTGCTACTGCAAGAAAGACAAACGAGTATTATACACTTCAAATATATCCTCCCAACTTTTCAGGTTACATTAATTCATGATCACAACGAAAAAAAATAACGAAAGTTAGGCTAAGCTTCAGACTTTTGCTTCTGACCGTAAAACAGTTGATTGAAAATTAGCTTTTCAGCCGTACAAAACAAATTATATTGCTAATGTCTCACATTGTAAATGTCTTATAAGGGTTCCAAATTATTCTAATAACTGCTTTATTCGTCCAATTAAATTTTGTGTATTAAAGTAAAAACTGGTGAAATAACGCGCTTTTTTCTTTGAAGATAAAATATCGATTTGCAAAATGTATTGTTTTCTCTGTGGTCCGCATGTTGATTTCCATCGTCAATAAATCCCGTTGTGTTTAGTTAGTGGTGTTTATACCGCTTATTCATAACACATTTGTAGTAAAAGACGTTTTCAACTCTTTTTAAAAAATGTTAAATATTTCAGTTGGGATTCATTCATAATTTATAATTAAACTGTCAACAGAACTCTACAAATTTACTAAAAGCGAGCAGTTTGCAGGATAGCGCGAGGAAAAAGTTTGAGGTGAAATTTGCAAAAAAAACATAAGCTTACTGTGCAAATTATTCAGTTTAAAATGCATGTGAATGAAATTCATGCAGTGTGTTTATTTTATAACTTCAACCACTTGGTCAAGTTATAAAACATCAAAGAACAAAGTAATAAAAGGCAAAGTACCTTGATTCCACAACAAAAGTCTGTCACTTGGGTCCGCTGCTTGCAAATAATCCTAATCTTACTTCTTTAAGCAATCCACCAGTGTTTCCGAACCGAAAACAAGAATGCAAACCTTCAACTTCCATTCACCATCAAGTTAGGTTTGCACTTTAACATCAATGAAAATAAAAAGAGCTTCCTTGACGTTCTTTCTTTTTATAGCGCGAACATCAGTCGCCACTCTTCACCGCCGAGTTCGGCGTGCACGTGTGAATGCTCTTTCCTGTCAGTCCCTGTCAGTACCGTATTTCGCTGTCATGTCTTTAAAGGTCTTTAAAGAATTCAAGTCTTGTTTTCTGTACCGTGGTTTTCGGTTAAACAAATCTCCACTTGACGACAGTTACACAAGATTGACTCGCGCATTCGCCACTGATACAGGCTGAGTTGAACGATCAAACCGTCGTTTTTAAAAGCCAATGGGATTCTCTTGCTCATTTCATTTGACACACGTCAGTCATTTACCTTGACTTTAAAAGGTTTCCTCCCGAATAATACCCATTTGTACGAGTGAAGAATCCTATTTCTCCGATGATATATCTTTAAAGAAAAAAACAATTGAAAATATTATATTTCAAGAAATCGTTTACGATTGGCTCGAATTGATACGGCTGCACGTCAACAAGTAAAGGTTCAAGCTCCTCGGCCATTTTCAACCCGAAAAAATCAGCGAAAAAGAGAGAAAATCTTCGCAGTATTCTCGAGTATTTGAACCAAGCTCAGCAACCGCTCAACAAATCTCGCCAACAGTGACGTCACTCTTGATTTCACTCATTTCCATGCCTTCCACTCTAACGCGCGGTCATTTAAGAAACGTTTTCGTGAAGCCCTCGGATATCTTCGTATTTTTAGCTGTTGTACTCTCTTGAAGGCTCAGAAAGGAAAATTTCTGCGCTAGATTGCTTTCTAATTGTTTCTTTTAGTGTTTAAACAGCTAAAGAAAAAATATCGAAATTTTGGTTCATTTGACCTTTAAAGGGACTACATCGTGAGACAAACGATTAAACGTTCATATACATCGTCGCGAAGAACCTCGCGCGAAGCTCGCGATCTTTACCAGCAACCTTTGCGCGTGTGACGTCATAACCCTCTATTATCAACACCTTTAATACTGCGTCTTTGCTAGTGCTTGCGTTAGTGCTTGCGTTGCCACCTGCGAGCAGGCAATCTCGACCCCAAGCTCTTCTCTTAAAAGCAGCGAAGGTCTGGGGTCGAGAATGGCGAGCAGGCTCTCTTGCTCGCGTCGACGCTTGCGTCGCTATTATATTGCAAACGCCATATTGTAGCATCCTTGATCAGGAGTGATACGATGTATTACCGCAGCTGTGTGAAAATGTGGAGTTCTGTTGGCCGACATTTACTTTGTCGGCGAATGTTTCGACCAATAATAATCCACCAAAAATCCACTGCAACGAGTTTCAACGACAAAGATTTTCTTGGACTTAAAGACTTGACGCTTGGATCTTTTTCTTTGCGCTACGGTTGCCCGCCCCCAGGAGTCTCGCTCTCACAAATGGAGGCCTTTTTACAGGTAGATGAGGTAAGTCTGTTTTTGGATCATTTTCGTATTTAGTCTGGAACTGTGGACTGTTTTTTCAACATTGCGAGCAATACCGTATGTGTACAAAGTGCGAGTCATGCGAGTCATGCGAGCCAAGCAGCGAGTACAGGTCATGCGAGCCAGAAATCCCTAACCAAAATATCGATTCCGACTCCCTCCATATGGGGTACATTGGCAATTCCTACACCCACTTTGGACTTAAACCAGCGATTCTGAAGCCCCCATTTGTGGGAAAATTAATTCCGATACCCCCTTGTTTACTCTAAATTGCAGATTCCGACAGGGTCCTTTCCGACCTTACTGAAATATGCCTTCCACAGGGGGGGTGCGGATAAAAAATGTAATGTCCCAATGAAACCCCAATATAAAGCTAACCTAAGTTAATTTAGCCTAACCGGAATGTTATTTAGGCTAACCGGAGTGCTACTTAGGCTATCCAGAGTGTTATTTCGGCCAACCTGCTTGAGCGAAAATGATGAATTTAGGCTACGCGAATCTCTTCGAGTTCATGACCGTTCTGTTATCTATATCAGTTGAATCGACAATAAATTGATTGAAATAGCAAAATCATTTGAGAAGGGACTGTAGATGTCCTGACACTGACTCTTTCTACATTTGTTGTTTTTATTGTAAAATGGAATTTTTCTTACCGTTAATGCACCTATCAATGTCAAGCCCGAGGGGGGGGGGGGGGGGGGAGGTGTTTCAGAAGAATTCCCTTGATCAAAGCTTTGGATGTCAAATTACAAAAGTTATTTGAATGGGAAAAAGAGAATCAAATGATCAGTTTATTATCATTATAAAACTAATCAGCATTTTTAACACAATGACATTTACATACCATTCTCCTATAAAGTCTTGAATATCCATTTAGACTCATTTGAAGTCTGGTCGCTTTTAATTTTTGAGCCCTTCTTTTCTAAAATCTCTTGAGAATCGAAGGACTACGAAAGATCAGGATAGTCAATTTCCTTTTATCGGCCATCGAATAGTCTTCAGGAAAACACTTACATGTACAGCAAACTGCAGGGATTTCTTGAAGAACACAAATTTCCCGAAAATCTTCCAACTTCCTGAGTTCCTCAAGGTTCAGTTTTCGCCATACCAGCCGTTTGTAAACATTTAGTAACGCGGGCTCACAATCATCGCATATTGTGCATGCGTGCACAATCGCAACATGAAAAAATAAGAAAAACGGAGGCGAATTTCCGACTCGTTGCCTTCGGCCGAGTAATTACAGTCATGCACTCGACTAGGTTTGTAATCTAATTTCTGCACATAATTATTATTACATAACTGTCACTACATGTAAGTCAGGTGGTTTGTATATGAATGAACAGAGATTTATTTTGTGCTTTAATTGGTCTTCTGCAGGGTCCACCCATTCCATTTGCATTGCTGTCCCCATTCTTTGTAAACTTTCTGGAGTCTGTTTCCAAAGGTATTCAACACAAAGGTCTTGAAGGAGAAGCTTTTGGAGTTTTGGAGGAGGCGTTGGCCAAACTTACAGACCCCATGAGACCAAAAGGATTGAGTCAGGAGTTTGTTAAAGTAACGAGTAGCTTCGGGAAGCGTAAAGGACGAACTGAAGCTGAAATTAATGCAGATATGGCAAAAGGAATATTGTTGCCTTTGATCAATGGGTTTTCCATACTGAATGCAAGTCATGAGGATGCTATTTCTAAAAGAACCCAATTGGATGGCAGACTAATGCTTTTGCCATGGAAAATGGGGTGGCAGGGCCTTGCCCTTGGTAAGTGAATTATGTTGAGCATAGTTTGTATAATCTTTGAAAGCTCTCTTACAATAGTTAAGGAGATTTTTAGTGTATTTTCATTGCTGTAGAAATGAGCAAAATATTAGCCCAAACGATGTAAAATTTTCAGTGATAACTTGCCACAAACGAATGCAGTTGTTGCAAGTTCCTTATCTTTCGAGCGCAAACGGAACAAACTATTCTGCTAACTCCCCTGTCTGATTTACTCGCACAAACAGCCACTTCCAAACCAACATTTCTACACCAATCCGCTGAAACGACAGTAATTAGGCCCGTCTGTTGAGATTTGGCTGAGTCACTATACCGTACTTTAAAACCGCCACATATCTGACAGCAATCTCTTACCGAAGAAAGATTGAATTTCTTCTACGGCCATTTTTTTTTTGCATAACAAGCGCGACATCAAGCCGCTTATAATTTGTGACAAAGAATGTCAACGCTGCTGTCAAATTTCGTATTTTGATTGACTGTTAAGAGATCTCCCACCGATTGCTGGCAAGCTGGCTCTTTTTCGCGGCTATCACCACTCACGCGCACGCTATTTTGTGAGTCTGCTTGCAGGCTAAACCAGAGAGGAATACTGGATCAACAGATTGAAGCCAGCAATAAACAGTTTAATTTTACCTACTATTATGATATTGTTTTTGATTTTTAATTTTGTTTTATTTTATTGTTATATATTGCTCTTATAATTATTATATATTGCTCTTATAATTATTATTATTAGTATATACTGTATGTTGTTACTCTTCTCCTTTGATAGGGAACACGAAGGCATGGTATGGTGAAATAGATATGCTGATTTGCCATAACTCCAATGCAGGTACTTACATTTCTAAAGTGTGTAGTTCGGGATATTTTTAGACCTCACACCATTCTGGACAAATAGGTAACCTGCAGGGTGGAGAGGGGTAACCTGTGATGGACTATTGTAGCATCCCATCCAGGGGTAGTAGTAATACTCCAAGTCAGCTTCATGCTAAGGAAACCAGGATAAGCTCCACCAGTGTAGGCCAATTTGGTCCAAATGCGGCTTTACCTAGTAGACAGTTACGTGTGTAGTAGCACTGTATTGTTGTTTATATTTTGGCTTTGCCCTACGGCTCATCAAAGTACAGCACAACTTGTAAAAATGTGACCTCTCACCTTTGCCACACTTCCGCCATGTTGGAAATTTCAAGTAAGCTAAAATTTATTATATGAACTTGATTCAGTCTCTCATTATATTGTTCTTGACTTTTGCTTTGTTTTTCTCATTTTCCCAGTGAATTTTATATGGGGTCAGTAGGGGGCCTGTAAGGGGTCAGGTGACTGGGGGTCAGTGTTTTGTCGAAAACCCTGAGTAAACGGATGGCACCAACATGTCTCGAGGGACGTTTGTGGAGTAAATGCCAAGCAAACATGACTTTGTTGTGGTTCAGTAGAATCTGTGATACAAGGCTGTGCTCTAACGGTGCCCGGTCGCCTGAGGCGACTAGCTTTCGTCTTCGGGCGACAAGAAAAGCTTACCGAGTCGCCCGGCCGGGCAACCTCCTTTTTCAGTTTCAACCTGGATATGAAAACAGTAACACAATAAATTTCCTTTCTCTCTTTGTTTTCTTGTGTTGTATTGACGTTTACAAGGCAAAATGGCTCAAGTCAGAATGTTTAAATCCATCGGTGAAGTCAAAATATCGTCGAGTCTTCGATGTGTTCGATGCGCACGATCTAACACGTGCCTGCATTAATACGGACAGCAGTTTCTTTTTTACACTTCATGTAGTGTCCACAAATATATAGCTACGATGGCCCACAAGGGACAAGCTACAAATAAAAGAAACACTGCAAATAAAAAAGAAATGCTGCAAATAAAAAGACCAACACTGCAAATAAAAAAGAAACACTGCAAATAAAAAGGAAATGCTGCAAATGTGGAGCATTGACAGAAAGGAGATAGCAGCAAATTTTAAAAAAGTGTGGTGCAAATGTACCTGTGCAAGTCAACATTGTTCATGTAATGACATACATGTATGAGGTTTATGCATTGTCATGTTAAGTCACTGTCAGTACTGTTTTCTTGCAGGACAATCCACAGTTGCTGTGGTATGTGAAGGTAAGAAAACTGGTACTACTACTACTACTACTACTACTACTACCACTACCACTACTATAACTACTACTACTGCAACTACTACTACTGCAACTACTAGTGCTGCTGCTACTGCTACAACTACCACATGAAATTGTTGCGACATGTTAACTTCGTTAATTTGGAGTCGACACATTTGCGACACTTTAATTTTGCGATTTGCGGAAATTGTAAAATCTTACACACTTAACAAACTTTACACACTTTATTTCTTTTCATTAATTTTCATCATAATGGACTGGCCCGCAGGTAGCAATTGCTAATCAATTGCTAATCACTTTTGAGCGGCTAAACAGACCATGAATAGAAACAATGAACAACACCCGCAATAGTCATTCAGTCGATCAGTGGAACAAAAGCACAGGGCTCCTGTCGCTCCGTGCTGCTGTAGGTGTCCCCCGTAAGTATAAAAGGATCTCTTGCATCCACAGAGGGCCCACACAAGCGGTGTGAAGGCTGTACAACTGTATGACAGTTTGTCGGTTTTGAAATATAAAGAAATGTATGGGAATATCGCAAGGGCGGTATTATTGTGAGTAACATTTACAAATAACTTCAAAATAAACGTAATCTTACCTCAGTTGTTGCGGGAGTTGTTGCATTTTGTCGTCCTTGTGGCTCAAAACGGCAAATTTCGGTTTTGCGTTTGATGTTACTGTACGTTATCCCTTTCAAATCGCTGAAATTTGCCATTTTGAGCCACAACAACTGACGTAATATTACATTTATTTTGAAGTTATTTCGAAATGTTACTCGCAATAATACCGCCCTTGCAATATTCCCATACATTACTTTATATTTCGAAACATGAAGGCTGTGTGACTGTTTGTTGGGTACCCTGTGTTGCATCGCTTGGTGCAAGAATGAGAGGGTTGCCTGTTCGAGGCACGTTTTTTTTTTCTCTCTTTCTTTTTTTTTTTTTGTAAAGTTAGTATGCGAAACACAGGTACTAATGAATGCTTCTTGTTTACATATAATTTTGCTTTATATATGTATATGCGTTGGAAAATTAAAAGGCATTGAAGGGTTTATACTTTCAGAACTATTAAAAGGAACTAGGCATACAAAAGAAACTATATCTTCGTAATAGTTTACACTACATCTGCCCCGCCCTGAAGGATATTAAAGTAAAGTGAATAGATCTCTAGATGTTTTAACCCATTCACTGCCAGAGTAAAACCTTGCCAATAATGTGGTTCTTAGTTGAAGCCCTAATGTGTGACCATTCAAATGAAAGCTGTTGAGCAGTACTTTCATGTGGTGCTATTTGTTTTTGACAGTTTTGCAAAATGAAATTCAAGATTTTTCCTCAGTTTTGAACTAAGCTCTCTTGGGAGTGAAAGGGTGCTTGCCATAAATTAAATTTGCAAGTCACCTTAAACACGAAGACGCACTATAAAAGGAGAGGTACCTAAGGTACCTCAAGATCATTTGTCAATCAACAGCGAACGAGACAATAGCTGAAAATTAGTCGTCAGTACAGAATAATTAATTTTTCGGTTTTCTTTACTAATCATTCTAAACACCACGGAATAATGATTTTTTTTCTTGAGTAGTTTCTTGAAATATTTCGGTGTGCAAGAAATAGCAAAAGAACATAGAATATTATCATAAGTAACGTGCTTGTTTACGCTGACACAACCCGCGAAATTCAAACTCGCTCATGAAAGTTGAATATTTGAAGTACATAATTTGAATTATCTGTTTTATTCACATCTTACCGAGAACAAACAAGGACATTTGAGACATTGTAAGGTTTTATGTTCATAGGGGATACAAAAATTGTAAAGGAATACAAGAATATTCACAAAGCTCTAGCCTCCATGTGCAACTAAAATGCAAATTAGATGGAAAGTACGAGAGAGGAGGAGGAGCTAAGCCTTTTATAGAACGTCTTCATGTTTAAAAACAAACCGTCTGAACGGGAAATATGTTTAATTTTCTTTTTCAGAGGTGTCCGACTCTGACTCCGACGATGGTAAGTTAAAATACATGACTTGCAGGTCTGCACAGCCACGAAGCAGGGATGGGGATTAATTATTTTTTAGGATGTGAGGGTGATTAGCAGGCTTTATAGATCAACTCACTGCTTGCTACTTTTGCATTTACCTTTTGGATCTGAGAGAAAAAAAACACTTGCTTGTAGTTTGTAAATGGACATACCATCAATTTATGCACCCATTTGTGACACTTCCATAAAATTGCGAAATTAAGTGTTGCAAAATTACTTCCATTACATTGTTACTTCATTCAACTTACACGACCTTACAATACTTACAACCTCACAATATGTTGCATTACTGTAGCAGATGCTACACAGTGTTTTTGGTTCTATATGCCATCTTCACGGGCACGCCGCTTGCAAATTAGATCAATTAGCTTATCACGTACTGCATGTGTAACCATGGCTATTGTGTGCTGTTGTTAAAGAATGTTAAAGTAATTATATTATTTTCTAAAGAAGGCATTGGCCTCTATTGCTATATGAATAAGTGGAATGTCACTAATGTTTAATTTTCTTTTCAGAGGTGTCCGACTCTGACTCTGACTCCGACGATGGTAAGTTAAAATACATGACTTGCAGGTCTGCACCGCCACGAAGCAGGGATGGGGATTAATTATTTTTTGGGATGTGAGGGTGATTAGCAGGCTTTATAGATCAACTCACTGCTTGCTACTTTTGCATTACCTTTTGGATCTAAGAAAAAAAAAAAACTGCTTGTAGTTTGTAAATGGACATGCCATCAATTTATGCTAAATAAATTCTAACCCATGCTTATTCTTTTTTTTTGGCGTAAGGAGATTGGTAACTGTTTACAGCCCTCATGCTTTGATTGACCGATACTGCCTTTCTATATGAGTTGATGTTAACATAATGGTATCAAATGAATGCCCAATCATTGGTAAACAAATTATGATCATCTTTGTAATATGAACTGTTACCATAGCAACAGTATAACCGGTAATAAACCACCTTTAATTTTAGCTTTAAGTGCTTATAACTCAAAAATGAACTTGGTGACCCCCATTTTTTATTTTTTATTCATTTGATACCATTATTTTAACATCAACTGATATAGGAGGGCAGTGGCGATTAATTAAAGTATAAGGGCTGTAAACAATTACCAGCCTCCTTAAGAGAGTTGTTTCAATTTATTAGAGGAACTTTCAGAAGCAGACGGGAAATGGCCTGCGGAAGAACGTATGTTATCTGTGTGTGAAACCCATGTGAAGTCCAATCATATTGTACATGTAAAATACTGCTATTTTTTTCTGTGGACAAGTTCAACTGAAGGTTTCTTCATCAATACTATTCAAAGTAAACAAACATACAAAACCTAACATACTTGTTAAGGGCGATTTAGAACGGTACGATTTGCCTACGATTATCGCATGCGACACGCTTACGCCATGAATACAACATGAATCGCGTTGTGTAAATCAACCTACTACATCCTTACGACATGACGCACACAACACAAAAAATGTCGTAGGCTTTTAAAACATGTTTTAAAACCCTACGACATGTCGTAGCTACAAACAATGGGAAAAAGATGAAAGTCGTATACGATTTTTACATGACGCGACTCCACGCGAGCAGCGCGCGCTACAAAAGTCGCATGCGACAAAAATCGTACCGTCTAAATCGCCCTTTAGAGTACTTTTCTTCTCAGTCATTCTTAGTCTTGGCTGGCCAATGCTTTATAAAGCACCAATGTTTTTTGTTGCCTGTGGTTTATGATTGTGTTTAAAGCAAGTTTGATACTTATGAGCAACTCGTGAATGTTGTATTTAAAACACTCATTTTCAGCTTGGTACACGTTGTACAGATTTTCAATGATCTGTCTTATGGAAGTCAAGTATTCTCTAAGGCTATTTCTTCTATTTGGAATTCTTACAAGCTAAAAATCGAGCAATTCGAAGAGTCATTCAAAGCTTTATAGAAGCCATAAGTTAAACGTTAGGTCATCTCAAAGATATGTCTATGTTAATTTTCTGCTCAGTGATCAGTGTATCGTAAGTAGCGCAGTGGTTAAGGTAAAAGACTTCAAATCTGGAGGTCGAGGGTTCAAGTCCGGACTACTGTCGACTCAATTTTTTTTCCTTTTTGTACGACAACCTATTTTGTTTACGTCTTTCGTCTTTTTTTCTTTCTCCTTTTATAAATCTATTGAGGAAGCAATTCAGCAATCGGTATAAAGCCAATAAAGTACTGTTAAATCAAATTTCCGGAATGAGGCTTTGAGTTGTACACATTACACAATTTATTAGAGTGATTCAGATAAGTTAGATTTTATTAATACAATTGGTATAAAGCAGATACAACATTTAACATACCTAAGTGTCCCAAAGTCTTGAAAAATCCATTTGAGGGAATACGGCCTTGAGGTGAGAATCGATCGAAGAACTCCAGACGTGACTCATTTTTAAGATTCTAAATGTCTCCTTCTTCCGTGGTCTCGTATTCTGTAGGGTTATTTCTTTCAATTCGAACTCCAAAAAGGTGTCTAATTGTAAGAGGAGTGAAATATACCGTCTTGAGAACACTGCAGAAGAGATCCGTTCGAGACGCCATTTTGTCACGCAATATTTAATGAATAAAATTATACATCACGCATACATTATGCTACGTTAATGATTAACTGTATTGTTTACAAAAAGTGGCTATCGAGTGAAATTTGTCCACCAACTGCTAAACTTCATTCATGCTTTACAAGCATTCACTCGTAAAAAGTGTAACATTATTTCAATCTTGTGTCAGAATCACTTCCAAAGTCATGCATTGCTGTCGAGGGAAAAAAAAAGGCTGTTTCACCCCGGTGGTCTTTGGTTGGATGGCACTTCTCGCAGGCATATGCTACAGCGGTAACATTTCGTTTGTATACCATTATGGTTTTGTTTTAAAGCCACACTTGTACCTACTCTACAGGTATCTCCAGAAGGGTTTCAAATTTTCTTATACGATTGTAAAAAATGATATAATGCTTGCACAAAGCTTTTCTATGGTCCCGGACATCATTAATATGCTTGTGGGCATTTCTTCACACTCGTATTTTCTTTCCACACACTTTGGAACCATCACAGTTCAGTTTTGTGCCTAAATTGGCTATGGTTATGAGCTCTTTGATAAGGGGGCGGTGTTGGGCTTTAATTCACTAAAAGGGGAAGAGTTTTACTTTGGGTTAAGCAAAAAACTCGAAAATGTGGAAAAAGAAGAGCCTAAAAAATTTACACCTTTAATTTTATGATCTTTACAACTGAAGGTAAACCTTGCCTGAATTCACGACATGGCAGTAGCCTGTTCCAGGCGTTTTGGATAGTGGGCAGCGCAGGCGAATTGAAGCGCGGAGAACAAAGGGCGGCGGGTTACCTGCTCTTCGCGCTCCCCACTATCCGAACGCCTGGAACAGGCTACGTGGCAGGGGCCCTTTCATTCAATTTTTAGTAGTATTTAGTTTACATATTAGGGGATGGGTACATGAACACTGGCATATATATAGATGTTGTAGTTTAAAATGAATTTTATGTTAAACTGATTTTATAAAGACAAAAAAAAAAGTAGCGAAATAAAACGTTTCGGCGGTGTCATGACACCATTATCAAGTTGAGTTGAATAAACAACTAAGAAATTGCTAGAGATGATGTAACCTAAACTTAACATATACATCGCATTACGGAATTAGATAAACGCCTTGGCATGAAATAGAATCTGATTGGCACATTGAGGACAAGGTGTCAGTTTTCTAATGAACAACATTTCATACAGAAGACCGTCGAACTTGCTTTTACACTTTAGAACAAAAAACTGCTTGTCCAGATCTTTCGAAAATAAGCCCCCTTCTTGGGGTCTGAAATTAAATAAGCCCCCCGGAGGCTTAATAGTGCTTTTATGGTAGTTTGAAGTCATTTTAAACTACAACATAGATACCGCATGAATAGAATATTAGAAATTAACTTTTTAATCTTGGATATTATAACTTAAATTATTTTCTTTCTGTTAGTACTTGTACATTGTATCTGACAGGGTTTGACCTACTGGCAAAATTCATGCATACATTAGTTTAATTAATAATTAAATATTCATACTTAATAATTAAAATTCCGGTTTTCAGCCCTGGGACGCGTTTCTCAAAAGCCCCGAAAACTTTTTGGCCCTGAAAAGCCATTTGTAAAAATATGAACCAGTCATTCTACAAAGCTGTTATTTTAACATGTTTTTAAGATATGTTTAACTTAAAGGCAAAGTTATGCTTAAAACGTTTTTGTTTTCAAGTAATGGTGCCCGAAATCGGGCCGATAAGTTTCGGGGGCTTTGGAGAAAAAACGCGTCCATGGGCTTATACAACTTCGTAAGGGGTTTATAAATGGAAGCTTTTTTGCTTTATCTTATATATCTAGGGTGGCTTATAAGGGGTATGAACAAAATTCTGTTCAAGCTGATAAGGAACTACGGTGTAGTTTATTAGCAGACAGATGGGCCTACAACCGTGAGGGCTTATAAGCGCGAAGGTGGGGGGACTCCATTCCAAAATGATGGGGGTGCTCGTTGGAAATTTCAAATAACACCCTAAAAGATACAAGAATCTTGTGTGATGGGCGTGCTCAACAAAAATTTTACCCCCAAGAGGTACCAATTAGAACAATGCCTTACAAAATAATAGTAGTTCCTGTCACACTTTTTCGGCTCAATACCCTATAGAGGTACCGCGATAATTCATTTTAGATTCAGGACCCTAAGAGGTACCAATCTACAAATTTTGACCCCTAAAAGGTACGACGAGCAGCCCGTCATTTTCATATGGAAGTCCCCCCCCAGGTTATAAGCGAGGGACTTATAACCGGACTTTATGGTATTTGGCTTCTCTATAAACAGTGGCTCCAGTAAGGGGCGTATAACAACCTTTTAGCTACAGTTGACAAATTTGTTTCACTAATGTTAGGTCCGACTGCTTATATAGTTAAAGTGCTAATAAAGTTATGTAGCAAAAATATGAAATAAACTACATTACATGTCAAATGTGTGTATCTACTTGATGAAATGTCCGTGGGTATTTGCATGTTAAAGAAGTTTTTTCCAAACAAACTACATGGTCAGCTTTCAACGATGCTCCTAAACCACTTCTGTGAAAAAGAAATTTTAAAAACGATTTTTTTTGTTACACACTTTTTGAGACCTTGTGGGGACTTGACTGCAAGTTTTACTCAAAACCACGTTATGGGACCTCTCTTCTTTGTAGTCCAAAGCCGATTTTTGGCCAGAAAATGCAGAATTAAGGTCATGTATTTGTGGGGTCCTGATTTTGTCCCCACAAATACAAGCTGACCCCACAGTGCGGGTGTGTAACTATAGCTCGTGTCCCCGTAAGTCACCATGCATAAGAACATACATACATACATACATACATACATATACATACATACATACATACATACATACATACACACATACATACATACATACATACATACTTTATTGAAGCTCCCTAAGTGGGTTTTTCAGCATCAAATACAAATTCCCTTCTCACTCGATATCAATATTTCAGTTTTCTCCCGAGGTAATAATGAACCTGGATTTAAAGGGGCTACGTCACGGATGGCGCATCTTGAAAAAATTGGTCAATTTTTTCAAGATGCGCCATTCGCAATCCGTTTTAATCTTCTCCATCCTCAACCATCCTTGTTCCTGTATGGTTTCTTATTAACCTCTTTAGTGTTGTTCTAACTTAGTAAAGTATTATTTTGCGGTTCGTCTTCAATTGAAGGTGATTTAATATCGTGACCAATCTCACCCTTGACATTTCAGTTTCAATGAGTAATTGTCCAAGGTTATAAACTAAACTTCATTTTCATACGTATATGGGTATGATCATAAGAATAAATTGCTACAAGACCGTGTGTTAGCAGTTATTCGAATCAGTTGGGCAATTCACTGAACTGAAGCAACTGTGAACAGAACATTGACGCCAGTGGGCGGATGAATTCACCGAGCTTGACAAGAAATGGATTTTGACGACGACACTTTGAGAGGTGAGGAAATATGTTGATTAGTATGCCATCCAAAATTTTATTTTGCGCTTTTTCGATTTTGGGGCCGGTTATGCGAAATGTAATTTTTCTGTAAAATCGGAAAGATAAATATTTTTGTGGGAGACGTTCATTCATCAGTAGTTAATTTCTTTGTGCAAAAACGAAAAGGCCAAGGTATTTTTGTATAATAAAAATGTTACATTAGTATTGTTAATATCGGAAGCAAAAAAGGATTTCGGGAAGATATGCAATAATTATATTATTCGTGACATCTTAACTGCTTAGTGGATTGTGTAAAAATCGTAAAACTTAATTTACAACCCCAATGTAATTCAGCCTGACTTTCGTGTTATTTTTACGAGAAACTATTGGAAAATTCCACTAATTAGTCGCCAATTTGTGTTTTATTTCTTACAGCAATAGCACAAGTTTACAAAGAGGAAGGAAATATTGAGTTCAAGAAAACGAATTTAGAAATGCGTTAAGTTTCTACACTGAAGGGATTAATGTGAACTGCAAAGACGACCAACTGAACGCCATTCTTTGCACCAACAGGGCGACCTCGTATTTTTGCCTGGGTAAGTTGGCTCAGTTTGAAATATCAATGCTCCTTACTGATCGATAGGCAAACCCGTTTGAAATTGTAATGGAAATTTCAGTCAAACGTAACTATTAGCAGTTTTACCACCCCATTGCATACAGTAGGGATAACTCTTTGCACGCTTTACGTGCCTATGATTGTTTTTGTTTTTTACCATACCGGTATCTATTTACCATAGGTCATTATCAAGAGGCACTCACGGATGCAAAACGAGCAAAAGAATTCCAGCCATCTTACATGAAGGCTATTTTCAGAGGTTAAAACAATTTTGCTATTCAAACATTAAAAAAAAGGATTACTTTTCTATGTTTTTCAAGCCCTTTTTACAACGTTCCCTCTCAGCAAATTTATACGCCAACTATATTAATTTTTTACCTACACTTGTTGTACGGCATGTTGTTGTTTTTTGTTTGCTCTAGTAGTAAACCACCTTCCGGAAACGAACGTCAGTCTAAGTATTTCTGCTTGTATTTCTTATATGGAGGGGGGTGAATAGGGGTATGCGAATCCGCTAATCCGCTATAATTTTTGGCCAAATCCGTCAATCCGCAAATATTTTTGCTATAATCCGAATCCGCGAAACTTTCAGGCCCAAACTCTGTGTATGATGTTAACAAAGGACGAGAAAATGACTGCCGAAAGTTGGGCAGCAACCATCGCAGACAGGAGTTTCTAGGGAGGTTCGCGGGTTCTAGGGATGCTCTCCTGGGAAAATTTTAAAACCTAAGCCCTCGGAAATGCGCTTTCCAGCAATTTGAGGATCAATTGAAGTTTTTTAGTTGCTATGAGTTTGTCACAATTATTTTGCGCTAACTATAAAAAAATAAAAACAGAACAAGATATCCCAAAAAGTTGACAATAATTGAGGTGGATTTTTGTATAGATATATATTTTACTCATTTTTACTCATTTTACTCATTTTACTCATTTTACTCATTTTACTCATTTTACTCATTTTTACTCATTTTACTCATTTTACTCATTTTACTCATTTTTACTCATTTTACTCATTTTTACTCATTTTACTCATTTTACTCATTTTACTCATTTTACTCATTTTTACTCATTTTACTCATTTTACTCATTTTACTCATTTTACTCATTTTTACTCATTTTACTCATTTAACTCATTTACTCATTTTACTCATTTTACTCATTTTACTCATTTTACTCATTTTACTCATTTTTACTCATTTTACTCATTACCATAGATACAATTTGCGGCTAGATTCTTGAAATAATATTAGAGTTAAATTTTATGTTTTAGTACAAATGGACTGAACTTTTTTCTCAATAAAGCAAACATGACTTGCGATTTATTGTTGATAGTAAATTGTTCGAACCCAGGAGTATCAGTAGTTATTCTAGAAAGATCATCTGGCTGAGTGTAGTCCTAAAAAGGGCTGTTGTGGTGACTGACCTTTCGACAACCTGAGCGGAAGTCATCTTCAGAGCCAAGTCACTCTTACTATTTTTTTATTACTCCAAAAATGTTACGTCTTTTGAAGAAAGTCATATTTGCTACGGAGAAGCCTGACTGATAAGCGAAGGATGAAATCCACGATCCGAACAATATAATAAGCAAAATCCAAAATCCGGTCCTAGAAAATCGCAAACAATCCGTAATCCACTGCATCTGTAGGATCCGAAAATCCGTGGAAATTATCCATTGAATCCGTAATCCGAAACGAATTTTTTGGCCAAATCCACCGCATCCGCAAAACCTATTCACCCCCCTCTATATGTGAACATTCATATTTTGACCTGTCACCACCATTATCAATTTTTTTCACCCAACCCCCCCCCCCACCCCCCCCCCCCACCATTCAAATGAAAGCTATTTGAGCAGTACTTTCAAGGTGGTACTGTTTTATTATGCTTGTACAAGGTGGTTCTAACTTTTCAGTCTGTGGATGAAACCCTAGTGTGTGACCATTCAAATGAAAGGCTATTGAGCAGTACTTTCGATGTGGTCACTGTTTATTATGCTGTACAAGGTGGTTCTAACTTTTCAGTCTGTGGATGAAACCCTAGTGTGTGACCATTCAAATGAAAGCTATTGAGGGCATGAGTAGCTTTCATGTGAGTACTGTTTTATTCATGCTGTACAAGGTGGTTCTAACTTTTCAGTCTGTGCGATGAAACAACCCTAGTGTGTTGACCATTCCAAATGAAACAGCTTATTGAGGCAGTACTTTTCCATGTGAGTACTGTTTATTATGCTGTACAAGGTGGTTCTATCTTTTCAGTCTGTGGGTGTGAAAACCCAGTGTGTGACGAAATTGAAAGTTATTGACCAGTTAACTGTCGTTTTGTTGTTCAAGATGTCGTAACTGATACGCATTGGGAGTTTCTTTTCAATTTTTAACCTCCGGAAAAACTCTTCGGGAGCTAAAATTTTAAACTTTGGTTTAAGACACGTTCGACAGATGATACAAAAGAGTCACATGCATTATTTGCTTTTTTTTTCCTTTCAGATAGGCCGCGCCATCAACGTATTGTACCGGGGAAGTTGCCGGAGACGTGGCGACAAGTGGAAAAACCAAATCAAAGAACCAACTCGTACTTCTTAGCATCTGTATAATATATTACCTTTTTTAATGTACCAGTTTTAAGTCTAAAAAAAGAATCTATTACAGTTGTAATGCAACTTAGCTCAAGGCTTAAGTTTAGAGCAGGTAATGCCATTCAAACGGGCGAGACCACAATTTCATATATAAACATAACATGGATAAGACATTCACGTGTGTTTGTTGCTTTGGTGTTTGCGCGCCATAACATTAATTTCACATAACACATAACATTGTTAGGAATCTGAACATAATGGCATGGCAGGCTGAACCCAGTTGGCTATTTTACAAGTGTGGCCACGGAGGTGAACTCTGGACTACCGAGAGAAAATCCAACTGAAGGGATTTTACAAGCACCAGTGCCCTAAACACTCGACTACCGCCTGCCTCTGCCTCCTTATGTGCATTTAATTAATTGACAAAAATTAAGAAACGTTTCTGCAAGATAATACTGGTTTGGTTTACCATGATAAAATAACTACATAAAACTGTATTCTGATTTAAGAATATTTTTTAATTGGATCATACAAAAGCATAAAATTAATTTATAACTAGCTAAAAATCACTTATATTCGCACAGCTATTTATCTTAAATCAATCTATTAATAAAACAATATTATAATATCGCATAATCTAAGCAACTTACAAATTCATTGGTTCTTTAAAGACCCTTTACAAATAGGTTAGAGTTTTAGATTCTCATTCGCAGCCGTTTATTTGGATCGTCACGTAACGCATTCTTGCGTGACGACCCAGACTAAACGGGCTGTCGAAGGAGACTAGTTACTGATATTGAGTGATACGGTATAACAATTGCCTTTACACTCCACACGGAATATTACTTAGGATGTGTAAATTAGGTCCAAAAGTGTCCCCAATTAGAAGGCGCACTTGTGGCCAAGCTAGTAGTTAAAGTTATTGTTGTTGTTGTTGTTGTTTTATATACTGGCTCAAAGATGGTGATGGAAATCACTACGATTCAGAAATATAATCACTTTTCACGTGAGTGGGCTGTATTTCGTTAATGAAACTGCCAGAAAAGATCCTGTGTATTTCTGTGACCAGCCGTCCACGGCTGTCGCCTATGCATCAAACGACTAGCAGTGTCCCTTCGCACGTGGGATAGAAGCGTCGCGCCGTGATAACTCATGAAATAAGCTTGTGAAGGATACTAGACGCAGCCTTACAGGGGTTACATGGCCTGGATGTTCAAAAGGGTGGATAACATTATCCCTCGCAGACGATGGATCATTATTCCAAACAAAAACTATGCATTATCCTAGCCTTTGAATCGAACTGGACGCCAGATTAAAAATAGTGAAGTATCCTTCAGATAATAATCTTGGGGTCCTTTTTTACCCCAATTGTTTCCCTCTCTGCCTTTCAACAATGCTGTAAATTCACTGTCCCCTTGCATCTGTGTTCAAATAAGGCAACATTTTCGGCAACAAATGACAAGAGCAAAGACCTGAAGAGGGGGGACAATTTAAGGAGGGGGGAGGGGGGGGGGGGGGGGGGGGCGCTGGACTTCCCTCTTCCCGTACCTTGTACTCCCGGTTCTCGCCCCTTCCGTTGTAGTTCCCACCTCTTTGCAAATATTGTGCAAACCATTCCAGCGTCTGTGTAATTTGGCAAAATATTATCATGTAATGTTGCAAAAAAAATTAAACTTCTCCTGGCTGCCACCACCTCGGGAATACCGCTTCCCACCCTCTCTTCTCCCACCTCCCTAGTCTGACTTCCTGCCTCCTTTACTTCCTGGTTCCCACCCCCTATCTTACCCCTCCCCCCAATATAACATACCCCACAATATACATATGTAATAAGCCAATTTGATATCAAAATTCAGACTTGGCTCCAGGCTCAATCTTGATGTGATTTCTTTCGGTTGCGGTTATTATATATCAACATCATTTTACGCCGATTCTTTCAGGGCATATTCTCTCACACAGTATAAAATAATATAAAAAATTAAAATTAAATAATTATAAAATACTTATTGAGGTACCATAACTTAAAGCTCGTTATTTCTTATAAAATCTGTTGCCTTCTGAATGCTTGCCGTGATAGATGTATCGGCAGCGCCCAAAGTTCCTTTGTGGTCCCCCGGGGATATGGAATTGCTTAGTAATGGAGGTGTATTTAGATGCTAAAGCTCATTATTTTTTATAAATCTGTTGCCTTCTGAATGCTTGCCGTAATAGATGTATCGGCAGCGCCCAAAAGTTCCTTTGTGGTCCCCGGGGATAAGGAATCGCTTGGCAGTGGAGTGTATTTAGATGCTAAAGCTCATTTATTTTTTATAAATCTGTTGCCTTCTGAATGCTTGCCGTAATAGATGTATCGGCAGCGCCCAAAAGTTCCTTTGTGGTCCCCCGGGATAAGGAATCGCTTGGCAGTGGGGAGTATTTAGCTGCTTCTGTGCTTTCTTGCATTTGAGCAGTCTGTGGATAAAAAACAATCAAGTTGTTAGCTGTACAGCGAATGTAACAATTTGGCCTTAGATATTGTAAAATCCTGTTTAACAAAAAAATTCCTAGTTATATTTGTCTTTTTCCAATGACCTTCCTTGGGGTAGGTATGGATATTTTCTGGACCGCAAAATATACATGTAAAACTAGCAACATTCAGAAAAATATCATTGTTCATTGTTGTTTTTTTACTGACCAGGTCATCAGCAGAGGGAGCCACAATCTTCATATGTGCGCCAACTCTCTGTGATCATCCCTCTCCTCCTTTTTAACAGGCCTTGAGTCGAGAAATGTTAAATTCGGCAGGCGGTAAATGACATAATATCTGCCAAAAACAATCATAAACAAGGAATCCAGTTATTTGATGCATTAATTGAATGACTAGAAGCATGCGCACCAGTCAGTTTCATCTCTCAGTTAAAGGAGTTACACGTAGGTCATAATATATTTTCAGGACACAAACTGATCTTCAAATATAAGAAAACATCTGAATAATAACCAGGATTACACTGGAATAATGTCATGATTGACAGACAGACAACAGACGGACGGACGGACGGACAGATGGATGGACAGACAAATGGACGGATGAAAGGACAGACGGACGGACAGACAGATAGATACATATATACAGTCAACTCTCTCTTAACGGACACCTCTTAAGACGAACACCTCTATAAAACGGACACCTGGTGTTGGTCCATGCGCGCCGTTTTTCAGTCATCTTACTGCATCAAAACTCTCTATAAGCCGGACACCTCTCTAAGATGGACAGTTGGTAACGGTCCCGATGGTGTTCATCTTAGAGAGAGTTGACTGTATAACTTTATTTTATCTTGGTTTCGTAAGGCTGGTACAAGGAAAATTAAAATAAATAGTTCCAAAACCATAATTACATTGATTTCACATATTACATTTTACAATAAAATTCTGACAGCATTCATACATATTTTTTTTTCAACGACGTCATTGAGTGGAGCTCATGTCCGGAAGGGAAGGAGTTCCAAGCTATAGTGCCAGTTAAAAGCAACTGATTTGGTCCCATAAGCTTAGGGCCTCCACAGACTAGAGAGATAGTTGGCGACAACTATCTCTCTAGTCTGTAGAAGCCCTTAGTGTTCACCTGAACCATAAACAAGTCTTTTTCAATAAGATCCCATACTCACAACCACCATCAATAATAATGTAAACTTAAGATTGAACCAGCCGGGTAACATTACCTGTATCGCTGATAGTCTTCCTCATCTCTGTGAGAAAACGACAGCTCATTTGGACAGGCCTGGTTACTTAGCAGACTGAGGTACTTTATAGAAGGTAGATTCTTGACGATTTTATCCAAGAGTACATCCAGATTAGCTATGTGTTAAAAATTAAGGACAATTTGGCTAATGTGTGTTTTCTAAACTAATAGTCACACAGTCATGTGCAGGGGGTTGACACAATGATGCTCCTAAATTTGAGTATTATCTCGGACTCCTTGGTGTCAACCTTGGAAACGTACTTTAAATACCATAAAATCATAACAATTGTCTAGTATTAACTCAAAAATCCTCCTCCGAGACTATCAGCCATTAGTGTGCAGTGGCTGGAGGTCGCCCTACAAAATTGCGGTTTCTTCTCGTTTCTCCGAAAGAAACCAAAGTGGATGCACAAAAGTGGACGCACCAAAGTGGACACATCAAAGTGGACGCACCAAAGTGGACACATCAAAGTGGACACACCAAAGTGGACGCATCAAAGTGGACGCACCAAGTGGACACATCAAAGTGGACGCACCAAAGTGGACACATCAAAGTGGACGCACCAAAGTGGACACATCAAAGTGGACACATCAAAGTGGACACACCAAAGTGGACGCACCAAAAGTGGACACATCAAAGTGGACACATCAAAGTGGACGCACCAAAGTGGACGCACACAAAGTGGACGCATCAAAGTGGACACATCAAAGTGGACGCACCAAAGTGGACGCACATCAAAGTGGACACATCAAAGTGGACACATCAAAGTGGACGCACCAAAGTGGACACATCAAAGTGGACACAACAAAGTGGACACACAAAGTGGACGCACCAAAGTGGACACATCAAAGTGGACACATCAAAGTGGACGCACCAAAGTGGACGCACCAAAAGTGGACGCACCAAAGTGGACGCACCAAAAGTGGACGCATCAAAGTGGACGCACCAAAAGTGGACGCACCAAAAGTGGACGCACCAAAGTGGACGCACCAAAAGTGGACGCACCAAAAGTGGACGCACCAAAGTGGACGCACCAAAGTGGACGCACCAAAAGTGGACGCACCAAAAGTGGACGCACCAAAAGTGGACGCACCAAAAGTGGACGCACCAAAAGTGGACGCACCAAAGTGGACGCACCAAAGTGGACGCACAAAAGTGGACGCACCAAAAGTGGACGCACCAAAAGTGGACGCACCAAAAGTGGACGCACCAAAAGTGGACGCACCAAAAGTGGACGCACCAAAAGTGGACGCACCAAAGTGGACGCACCAAAAGTGGACACACAAAGTGGACACACAAAGTGGACACATCAAAGTGGACGCACCAAAGTGGACACATCAAAGTGGACACATCAAAGTGGACACACCAAAGTGGACGCACCAAAGTGGACACATCAAAGTGGACACATCAAAGTGGACGCACCAAAGTGGACACATCAAAGTGGACACATCAAAAGTGGACACACAAAGTGGACACATCAAAGTGGACGCACCAAAAGTGGACACATCAAAGTGGACACATCAAGTGGACACATCAAAGTGGACGCACCAAAGTGGACACATCAAAGTGGACGCATCAAAGTGGACGCACCAAAGTGGACGCACCAAAGTGGACGCACCAAAGTGGACGCACCAAAGTGGACACATCAAAGTGGACGCACCAAAGTGGACGCACCAAAGTGGACGCACCAAAGTGGACGCACCAAAAGTGGACGCACCAAAAGTGGACGCACCAAAGTGGACGCACCAAAGTGGACGCACCAAAAGTGGACGCACCAAAAGTGGACGCACCAAAAGTGGACGCACCAAAAGTGGACGCACCAAAAGTGGACGCACCAAAAGTGGACGCACCAAAAGTGGACGCACCAAAAGTGGATGCACCAAAAGTGGACGCACCAAAAGTGGACGCACCAAAAGTGGACGCACCAAAAGTGGACGCACCAAAAGTGGACGCACCAAAGTGGACGCACCAAAGTGGACGCACCAAACTGTGGGGTACAAAAAGGAGGGTGCAAAAAACCTTAACTATGGTATAATGCTACAAATGATACGTCAACCCCTTGAGTCATGTGACAATAATAAGGAACGGACAGTCTATACATGGGACAGGTGGCCCATGTAGCAGGAACTTATCCATGTTTACATAGCTACAATGTAGTATGTGCAATATTTTGCCAGGGCTTAACCCCAGACTGCTTTCAAGAGCCAAAGGTCCAAGATTAAACATATCTAAAGGATATTCTGTTCTTGTTTAATGTCAGCGTGTGTAAATGAGCCATTTCAGGAATTTCCACGTCATCCCCAAGTTGGTTGTTGTCAAGGATGAGTTCTTCAAGTTTCTCAAAACTGTACAGTCCATTTAGTGTTCTGATGAGAAAGCATAAAACATACTTTTAGGTATAACTAAAAGTCATGTGCAGCTTAATATTTATTTAATTAACAAAATAAAAAGCCTCCACTGAGCTTTGTTCTGTTAAGCGGCTTAAGTATAAAAGAAGTGCAGGGGGAAACACAAGCCGAGGCCTTTTTCATTTTGTTTTATGATAAAAAATCTATGAGTTTCCTTGCAAATTTGGCTTTATTTTCAAAACAAACTCGGCGGATGTCGTGAGCATTCGTGAGCTCCTGTGCTTTGTACTCTCATAAAGCATGCGTATGCATGCTGTTTAAACCAATGAGAGCATGTGTTATATGGCATTATTATAATATATAATACAGAACATATAGCCTGTGTTATTTAAGGTAAGGTACAAAAGCAACACTTGGGCCAACTGGCCCTTGACACTGCTGGAGCTTAACCTGGTTTCCATAGCATATGAAGTTGACTAAGTGAATGCCAGGTTACTCCCCAGCAATGATTTTGTCAGGTTGCTTTAACAGTTTGCTGATACCCATTTATACTCCTGAGTGGAGAGAGGCACTGTGAGAGTTAAGTGTCTTGCCCAAGAACACAACACAATGACCCTGGCCAGTGCTTGAACCCATAGTCTAAGGCCTCTTCATATGAGCCAAGCAGGACAATTTTGTTGTCTGTTCATACGGAAAATTCCAGCCCGGTTTCCGGGATAAATTGTTTTATGTGATCATTCAGGTGTGAAATTCAACGAACAAGCATATAGCATCTTCGAAAATATATCTTGTGTTTTTCTTTGCTGAACTGCTACAAACTACAACTACAAGGGGTTATTCTGGATCTAGAAAATCCAAGAAAAGAGCCAAAATAATCGTAATCCTCGTCCTACTTTATCGGAAATGCATTCGTATTTGAAAAACATTTTCATCCTGGTAACTGGGCTGGAGTGTTCATATGGGTCGGTAAAAAACCAAGATCTTGGTAACCAGGCTAGCCCGCCTTCTCGTATGAACACATCAAATTTTTACAAAGTACATGTAAATAGGAGTGAGGCGAGATCTGTGCCAGCCAGCCCAGTCAACCGTGCTCATATGAAGAAGTCCTAACAAGCTAACCATGCATTAGACCACCGTGACTCCCACAATAGACAGTGTCATTACAAAGGATAAAACAAAATCACACACATCATCACCTTAGCTTATTATAACTCAGGTCTAATATCTTGACCACCTTCCCGTATTTCCTTCCGATAATTCCTGGTATGCTTTCAGCCTCTTGGCCCAACAAACGACAACTGTTTCTAAAAACAAATAGATCACACACACACAGGGAAAATATTGGATTATGAGTTTAATGACTGAGTGGGAGGGCCAAGCATAAAAATATTTGGCTCAGATACAGTACTTATTTATACTGTTAAAAATAACTGACAGCCAAATATAAGTATTTTATCATTACCATCTTTATTGAGATACAGGAGACCACACAAGATTAGGCTTGTATACCTGCCAACTTTTCCTAAGTCGACTGCGTGTGATTTTCGTACCATATTACCCGAATTCCGAAAAATTTCCGACGACTCCGAACATGCCGAAGATGTTCCGACGACTTCCGAACATTGCGAAGATGTTCCGACGACTTCCGAACATTGCCGAAGATTCCCGAAGATGTTCCGATGATTTCCGAAGGTTGCCGAATGTCGCGGTGCGAAGCTAAAAATCTCGGCACCATCTTGCCAAGATCACGCTTATCTCAAACGCGACATTTAGCGCCGTTCATTGGACTATTTTGGGTGGAAATTGAATCAATTTTTCACGTTAATGGTTAATGAACAAGTAGTCCGGAATTGTGAGTCAGGCGTGTGAAATTGTCATGTATGCGTGTGATCGAGTTTTCGATCCGGAGGCGTGTGACACACGCATATGCGTGTGAGTTGGCAGTATAGGCTTGCATTCTCCTTCAATGAACGCAATAAACGACTGCATATCCACATTCGCCACTTTAGAAATTATGAGAAGCAATCTGGGGCATGTCCACATCTCGCAGTCACTTGTGGGACTGTTACTGGCGGCAAATTGTGGCCAGTTTGACAACGCTTCCCCAGTAATGGTCCCACAAGCGACTGCGTGATGCGACTTACCCCAGATTGCTTCTCATTCGACTAAAGTAGCGAAATGATTAATTACTATTTTTCGTGAACACTTTTCAAGTGGCAGGGAATTCTGCAGTTAAGCTTTAATCATTACTTGTAAAAGTTAGATAAAACAGCTACATTGCTTCCTATTCAATTCACTAGCATTCAGTAAATAATTTATATGAAAGCAACTAATGTATTATGAAGTGTTTCCAAAACGAGAGAGAGGAATTTTAAAAAGGTAATGTACATGTAACATTGCCTTTTATTTAGTGAATGAACTGGCATGTACAATCCAAGTACTATAAAACCTTTTGTAGTAAAGCATTTGAGCATTATGTTTGTTAAAATCGCTTCGAGATTTTAGCTTCGAAAAAGCAAAATAATAAGCTATAAATTAGCAGATTGAAGTTGCATGTATTCATTTACAAAAAGTTAATTTGTTTAGACTTCTTGAACGAGTTCAAAAATTTAACCACAATGTTTCTCGCATGATGAGAACGAAAAAACGGACAAAAACTACACGCAGTGAATCAAACTCGAGTTAACAAAAATGCTTGCCAGTTCTATGTTTACAAAATTCATATGATGCCGGCGTGATGCAATTGTACAAACTGCACATATCAAGTATCAGAGTTTCATGTGTTGTTATACAAACGAAGAATAACGAAAAACATAGGTTTTTTCTATTACCTGAGCATCATTAAGTACCACAGCTCCTTCAGTATTTTCCATCGTTGCAGTGTAAAGGCCGCAAAAGTTTGTATAATATCAGTTGCAGTGTTCTTCACAAAGGTCGCCATGTTGTTTTGCTTGTATGTAAATTCCGGTACCAGTCTCTTTACTTCCTGCTTGAATCCCGGGGGAGGGGGAGGCAAGGCACAGTACCTCAGGCCTCCCCTCGAAAATATGTCACGCAAAATACTTATTTTATCATTCCAAGGGCAAACGAAATCGAGGGTTCGAGAAATCGGGATTCCACTGTATAAAAGCCCTGCACTTTCGGGACGCAAAATCCCTTCCAAGGAAAATCCCATATTACAAATGGGGAACCGGGAGACCGCCGAAAAATCAACGTTTTTACCAGCCCATAGCTCCGGCCTACAAATTTTACACGGCATTATTATAGCTTCTTAGGTGCTTTTAAAAGGGAAGAATGAAAACTTTGCTTGTTTTTTTTTAATCACGGGAAGTTGTTGTGAGACTACAACTTTTACAGAATCTGGCCACGCCCCTGGCTTTTACGATATTCTGCAGTTTGGAAGATTCATTTGAAATACTGCCCGAGCAATATTCGCTTCGCGGTTTGTATAAACTGGGACTTCGCTGCTCCAGCGAAAACCATAAAGGAAGCTATAAACCGCTCACAGGCTACTAAGCAATATAAAACGACGATACTTTGCAATAACGAATATAAAAACATGATAAAAACAGAGGTTAAAAAAAGAGCAATGTAGGTTTATTTCATTCATTCCAGTACTCTCAAACAATGTGTTTATTTATATACATAGCCTGACATAGGATATATATTAGTCAAGCCTTTTTATTTTCCAGATATCAAGAACCTCAGAAATATAACTAGATCAATAAATGACAGGCAACAACAACATTTAGATCATCCTCTCTTGATAACGACTGATGATACAGTATGTGAAGTAGCTGAGCGTCCTTCGTAGACTTACTTTGGGCTAGTTACAACCCCGAAACAAGTCTACGGTGGAGGCCAAATGTGAACAGACACAAACAACAACAAACTTTCTTACTTACATCTAACTATGTATTTTGAAAAATGTCTAATGATATTAAAAAATCTCAAAGCTTCACAAAAGACTCCTCGAGTATTTTCACTCTACAAAAAAACGTATTTATGTACAATAAAATAGTAATAAAAACACTAACCCTATTTAATAATCGTATGCTACAAGGCTGTCTTGTTAGCAAAAATTAATTTATCTAGTACATGATTATAAGTTAAAATAGTTGTAGCCTTTCTAATCCTGGTTTCTTCGTGGAGTATTTATTTACAAAAACAAAACTACTGCCAAGATCCTTTGCACTTTCACTTTCTCCCCAAATAAAAGTGACGGGGATGATCGTCGTACCTTTTAGGAGTTGAAATTCGTCTTTGGTACCACTTAGGGTGCTTGAAATCTAAAATGATCACCTTTATAGTTATCGCAGTACCTTTTAGGGCTGACTCGTCCCCAGTCCTCTCTTATGAGAAACATGTTAAACAAGGATGATGATGAGAAGGAGGGGGTTGCTCCATCCCATCATCCACCACGTCTAACAAGTTTCTCATAAGAGACGACTGGGGACGAGTCAGCCCTTTACGATGTCTGCCCAATACAGGTTTGACTGTAAAGGCAGCCTAGTCCCTAGTCGTTCTCTTTCTCTCTCGAGCGAGCACGAAGTACACATAAGGACCTGGGAACGGGTTTGCGGGAAGGGAACGCCTGGGTACTAGGCTGCTGTATAGGGTATTAAGCCTGAAATATGACAGAAAAACCGACTTGTTGTTCGGAATTAAATTCGAAACCACGCCCACCAAGCAAGATTCTGGTACCTTTTAGGGGGTTCCTTTCAAAAATGTTCGACGATCATCCCAGACACTTTTATATGGCAGTTCCCCAGGCTTTCACCTTCCTCAAAATATGTTTTATGCTAGCTATAAATTAAGAATTTTACAAATATTGTAAAAACGGTAAAAGTATCCTCTCAAAAAGTACGGGCACTGGAAAATGTAAAATTTTAAATTATGATTTTACAATATTTATGGGTGTTTAGGAAACCCAAACTAACCATTAAATGTCCATTTTTACATGGGAAACATCATTCTTCGTTTGCAGGCGTTTTATATATGTGGGTTGTCACGCAATGTTGGAGTAAGTCACAAATTGTCATGGTTGGCTCATGGCTTGTCATGCAATGGCGGTCCCGAATTTGCGTGACCTACAATGTAGGAGACTAGAGAAAATACAAGAATGAGTAGATGTTGCTAAAAAGTCTGCGAATGCATGATGTCAGGTTTTGAAAAATAAAATAAATATAAAATATGAATTTGGATCCTATTCTTGCGGTGCTTCGGGTTCTTCTGTCTGAGCTGGTGGATCAGTCTGTTCGACGTTCAGCTCAGGGACAGCTGGTGGTTGTTCTGCGTCTGTGGTATCGCTATCTTCCTTTGGTTGTTCAGGGGCTGTTTCTGCGGGCTCTGCTAGAGAAAAGACAGAGATTAGATCACGCCAGCTTGTCACACTATAAACTGGTCCTACATCTGTAGGTACCCCTATGACACTCCCAAGAATGCTAAAAAGAAAAAAAATATTGAATTTCATTTTCCAAAATTTGTCAAAAACAAACAGCATCACTTGAAAGTACTGCTCAATAGCTTTCATTTGAATGGTCACACACTAGGTTTCATTCACAGACGCTTTCATCTACAGACTCAAAAGGTACAACCATATTTATTGACTCAAGGTTTGGCTCTAGGAGTGAAAGGGTTAAAGGAGCTACACCGTACAGTGTGTACAATAATCCATAAGTCATTTTTTGCGATGTACGAAATTCCCTTCAAAGTGAAGGAAAGAAGAGGTAATAATAAACCAATCAGGAACAAGGATGGTTAAGATTGGGGAAGATTAAGACGGATTGCGAAAGACGAACTTGAAAAATTTAGGCGAAAGTTTTCAAGATGCATTGATCACCAGAATTAATTTGATCCACACCCGCCAAGTGAGATTCTGGTACCTTTTAGGGGTTCCTTTCAAAATTTCCGACGATCAACCCCCGACACCTTTTATATGGGGGTCCCCTTGGGTAGAGTTTGGCTCGTAACGCATTCTTTCCTCCAATTTGATCTGTCCTCAAAGATTGTGTGACGAGCCAAAATTCAAGTAATGTTCTTGGAATACCTATAGGTATCAAGACCTTGCTGAATTACCTTCAGTTTCTTTCTGTTCCTCTGCTTTTTTCGTCTCCAGCTGTCTCGCCTCCTTCCTTCTCCCCTGCCTGCTCTGATTCCTCTTGTGCCTCCGGCACCCCTCCTTCTACAGGCTTCTCCTCACCCTCCGCCTCGCTGGGCGGCTTCTCCTCCTCACCCGCCTTCTCTTCTTCACCCTCAGGCTTTGCCTCTTCGCTAGTCTTCTCCGCACCACTCTCGGCATCGCCAGCTGGTGCAACCTCTTCACCGGTCTTCTCTGTTTCCTCTGTCTTGGTGTCTTGATCTGTTTATTGATTACAACAATAATAAAGTCATGTCATATTCTGACCATCTGGGGTTAGCCAACAAATACAACCCAGACTTCTTACATGTATAAGGGCACTCTCTAAAGCAGCAAGTGGTTGCTCAAGGTGGCAGTATTTATAGGCCATTGGGGGTGGGGGGGGGGTATCCTTTTCTCACCTAATTTAATCTACAGGGGTCTCAGATGTTTCCTATGCCAACATACATGTACTCTTAATAATAATAATAATATTTAGTATTTATATGGCGCAAATTAACATATGAATATGATCAAATGCGCCTTACAATAAAAGATATGCTATGATTATGAGTAATTTAAAACTAAAATATTTACAATTATGTATAGGACTATAAAGTTAAAAAGCTAAAAATCGGGCCTAGTAAAAATGTCTATAAAATATCAAGAGCTATTCATATGCCTTTCTAAATAAAAATGTCTTCAATTTGGACTTAAAACGGTTAAAATTGTCCTCCTCTCTTATTGCACTCGGCAATTTGTTCCAAAGTGATGGTGCAGCAGCAGTAAAAGCCCTATCATCAAGTGTCTAACATAAGTAAACTAAATTGCCTACCTTTCTACTTAACTTACTGTGCAGTCAGCCACGGGAATAAGTACCAGTCTTCAAGACAGGACTGAGCCCGCGATTTCCATCCTAAAGTTGCTGAGCAACATGACGTATCCTCATTGCCCAGTATGCTGGCGTGACAATTTTCGGAGTACTCATGAGTGCTCGCGCTGTTTCTTGATTAGATAATCAAGAAGTGTTTCAACAAAGATTTGCCAAAATTTAAGCTTGACTAAACCTCATCTGTTTTAAATTTCAACTTTTTAATAAGCTCCCTTCTCTATTAAGACCCTCACCATTCCCAAGATGGTTAAAGCCGAGACAAATCACATGTGACTTTTTTTTATGAACAGGCTAGGAAAACAACAATAATTATTACTTTGATCTAGCTCATATATTTTTAGAGTTACAGCCGATCACATTTACTGTACTTTCCTTTGTTACTTAATATTAATATTTGCGGAGATGTGTTTAACTTATTTAAAACAGATTGAAATAAACATTGAACACTCTTTTACATCATTCTATTTTTGGGTGCTAGTTGATTATGATTTGATATAAGACCCCTCTCCAAAAAGCCACTAAACTCCCCCCTCCCTCCCCCACCTCAAAAGGGCCTTGCAAATAAATAATTTTATACATGTAAGCCTTGAGGGGGGGGGGGAGGCATGAAGGCTATTACATTTGAAAATGAAAAGATTATTAAATATAATAATTCTGAGATCTTCAAAGAAAAGAGAAAAATTGAGAAAAAGAATGAGATGTTATAGAAGGTGATGAGAGATGAGAGAGAAAGAGAGAGAGAGAGGGTTTATTGTCATAGTTTTGTTTGGGTTAAAACAAAATTAATTCACTATTCAAATGGATATTCATGTTGTAAAGCCACTTGAAACCAAATTTTTATTTAAAACATCAACCAAGTGACTTGCACAGTTTAAGTAAAAGTTGAACTGAATTATATTAAGTATATTATTTACAATTTTTCTGTCAAAATTTTAAATTAACTTTAATCCATATAGTGAATACAATAATTTATAATATAAATCTTAATAATAATAAATGTGAATTTGCGATATTCTCAATTTATCTTTAACAAATAAATAAATTTAATGTAAATCTGTTATCAAAATGACATAATCTTTCAAGGATTTTAAATTCCACAATCATATAATTATCTATAGAAACTTGCGGATGAATTAATTAAATATTAAACTGTTATAATAATTAACTGTTACAAGTTTTAAGTTTGGACAAGATTCTCAATGTTCAAAGTTCATTGTTTAAAACAAATCAAAATATTAATACTTGAATGTGAAATTAATCAAATGCATTCAAAGACTTTCAATAATAAATAATGACGATGATGATGATGATGAAGTCATCCTTGGTGGATTTTAAATGAAGCATGCATCTGAGCTAGTTGGGTTTTGGCTTTCCTTGACCGGCTGCATTATAAACGAAATAAAAAAATCTTAGTAACAGTCAAGTTAGGCCCATTGCATCATCAATCAGTCAAACATAATAAGAGGCCCTGCCAGGGGGGATCCCCATGTTGCTTGTCTGAATTTCAAAATGTCTGGTGTTGCTGTTTTCATCAGTCATTCTAGGCTTTTTGTCACTATCTGAATTTGGCGAGAAAGGTTATTGCTTGTCCCAATTTCATGTTTATGTGCTGTCGCTACTTTTTGGGCCATGTCACCCATCAGAATTTATCCTGGAAGGGCCTCATATACGAATAGGGAAGTCAGCCAATGCAGATTCAATCATTACAATGTATCTTGTACACTTATTAGTTTGACAGTATGGAGCCATGAAATCGTAAGAGTATCACCACCATTCAAATTAAAGCTGTTATTTGTTTACTGTACATTTTAGTATTTCTATGCTGTGTCATTCACTTTTATAACATGTAGCAAAGCAGCGCAATTATCAAATTCAGCACACGCAAGTGTGCTGATGGCATTGAGCTAACTTGACCTGTCGATTCGCCATCATGGAAATTTTTTTCTTGTGGAGCCTCAAGCAACTCTTACGCTTCTCCTGTGCTCTCCAAACTTCCCATGTGGATCATACATGTAACTCGATATAGACACACTAAAGCATGAACCAATTATTGTTAAATTATTTAAAAATATTTTACAGTTGAGAATGAAATAATTGAATCTTTTTATTTCTTTATTAAAAGGGTTGTGCCGCACACTCAGTTTTTTTAAAAATCTTGTTTACCCACCTTCAACTTCATCTCCCTCAGCAACAGGTGCTAAAGTACCAGTTACTTCAGGTGGTATTGGCCTCGGCGTTGGATCGATCACCACTTCCTCACTTGCTGCCTTCTCATAAGCTTCCTGTCGAGCAATAACCTCAGCTTCCTCTTTCCTTTTCTGTTCCCTTATGAGCTCTTCTGCTGCTTCTTTGCGTTCTTTTTCAAGAGCCTCTTGTTCTTCCAGTTTCTACAAATACGGTAAGTGTTAGTTTGGCTTTTGTTATTTTTAGCGGTGCCGTGTTAAAGAGGAAAAACAACTGTCTAAATGCACATGCAGATATTTTTTCCTATAGATCGCGGCATCACTGAAAGTAACAAAAGCCAGTTTTTTAGTTTTTATGCATCTAGACTGTCACCACTTGGTACAAATTTTTTTTTTGTCCATGTGGTGACAGTCTAGATGCAAATAGCACAGGTTAGGTTAAAGGTCTGTCTACAATATAAGCTTTATTGGTGGTAAAATATCAGGACGGCACTTGAAGCCCAGAGTTTTTTTTGGGGTAGAAATATTTTGGCAGGGACTTTTTTGGGTTGACAGAAAGTGTACGGTGGCATTCTTGGAGAAAAAAAAGGGACTTTTTGGCTTATGCACTGGGCCATTGGAATTTTGTGGGTCTAGTTTTAGATTAATGGGTCTTTTTGGGGGTATAAAATTTGGCCTCACCTCCCCGCCACTAACATACATGTACCTGAGTACCCCCCTGGGTCATGAAGCAACTAGGAGCTCTCTGCCCTGACAATTCGTCAGTACCCATTTATACTCCTGGGTGGAGAGAGACATGTTGAGAGTCAAGTGCCTATTTTAGAATTGTATAACACAATTTATTGCAACACAGTGACCCCGGCCAGCGCTCAAACCCGGATCGCTCAATCTTATGTAAGCTAATACATACATATAACTTTATTTCGACTCGGAATTTGAAACTTGGACTTCCTTAACACAACTGTAATAACTCTTTGCCACTTTCCTTTGACAGAATAGCACAAAAGCCGAATTAGACATCAAGCAAATCGTAAAAACAGCTTAAGCTTACCTTCTTTGAAAACTCTTCATTTTCAACGTATTTCCTCAGCAAGTAAGCGAGATATTCGATAGGATCAACGGGTCTTTTCTCCGCTATTTCAGCCAGGCCAGAAGCAAGAGCATTTCCTACGTGTTTTTTTGAGATATTCGGAGTCCATATTCTGTTGCAAAAGCGATAAATTTTCACCAATATTCTATCAACTGAGAATCAGAGAATCTTTCACGTTTTTCAAAGTTCTGTAACCACGGTTACGACACGAAACCGCTGAACCAAGATTTTTGCATATACAGAACGGCCCATTTCATACTTCATGTATGTTAGATTAATATGTATCCCAACATTAACCTCGTTCCCAGCGTCTTCTCCAACCTCGTTCCCAGGGTCTCTCATCTTACCGCCCCCTGGAGCGAGAGAAGAGAGACCCTGGTCAGCAGGTCAGTAATACAGCAACAACATCTCGGCCACAGTAAATTGCATCTAAGCATTGGAGTAACTGCCACAAACAGAGAACTGAAGACTGCTGTATAAAAACATCGCTTGCCTGTGAACAGTGGCCGTTATAGCTTCTGGCCTCGCTTTGTTGTCGACAAAAGAAAGCGCGACAAAAAATTCGTAATTAAAGGAGCCCTCCCTGGGGTTTGAAAATGTCAATTAGACACGTGACCAGACCAGACCAGGGTCTCTCTTCTCTCGCTCCAGGGGGCGGGAAGATGAGAGACCCTGCGAACGAGGTTGCGTCTTGTCGTGGTTAAAAAAACGTGAAGACCCTGGGAATGAGGTTGGTGTGACACTATAAATTTTTGCGGGATCTAATCTTTGTGATTGGCAGTGATCAACCATACTTTATTGCATTGCGCATCCTTACTGTGCATGATTTCACACGAAATTAGCGCGCGCACATTAAGAAAATGGCGGCTTTCCCTGCGCGTCCATGACGCCCCTGCGCGTCATAGACGCCCCTGCGCGTCCATGACGCCCATGCGCGTCATAGACGCCCCTGCGCGACATAGACGCCTTTGCGCGTCATAGACGCCCTGCGCGCAGGGGCGTCTATGACGCGCAAAGGCGTCTATGACGCGCAGGGGCGTCTATGACGTGCAGGGGCGTCTATGACGCGCAGGGGCGTCATGGACGCGCAGGGGCGTCTATGACGCGCAGGGGCGTCTATGGACGCACAGGGGCGTCTATGACGCGCAGGGGCGTCATCGACGCGCAGGGGCGTCATCGACGCGCAGGGGCGTCTATGACGCGCAGGGGCGTCTATGACGCGCAGGGGCGTCTATGACGCGCAGGGGCGTCTATGACGCGCAGGGGCGTCTATGACGCGCAGGGGCGTCATGCTCTAAAGTTTACCCATCAATCATAGAAAACAATTACCTAATATATTTAAAAATTACTTTCATTATGCTAGAGACGTACACTCTTACAATACCAGGTATGCATCTAAAAATAATTTATATAAGCCGCGCGTTAGAACAAACATAGGTAAACATGCTATCCCCTTTATGGCAATTGATTACTGGCAACAACTTCCAGACTCCTTAAAAAACTTAATACTTTCTCCTTCTCTATAACGCAGGGGCGTCATTGACGCGCAGGGACGTCTGTGACGCGCAGGGGCGTCATTGACGCGCAGGGGCGTCTATGACGCGCAGGGGCGTCTATGACGCGCAGGGGGGCGTCTATGACGCGCAGGGGCGTCTATGACGCGCAGGGGCGTCATGGACGCGCAGGGGCGTCTATGACGCGCAGGGGCGTCTATGACGCGCAGGGGCGTCTATGACGCGCAGGGGCGTCTATGACGCGCAGGGGCGTCTATGACGCGCAGGGGCGTCTATGACGCGCAGGGGCGTCTATGGACGCGCAGGGGCGTCTATGACGCGCAGGGGGCGTCTATGACGCGCAGGGGGCGTCTACGACGCGTAGGGGCGTCATGGACGCGCAGGGGCGTCAAGGACGCGCAGGGGCGTCATGGACGCGCAGGGGCGTCATGGACGCGCAGGGGCGTCTTATGACGCGCAGGGGCGTCTATGACGCGCAGGGGCGTCTATGACGCGCAGGGGCGTCTATGGACGCGCAGGGGCGTCTATGACGCGCAGGGGCGTCAATGACGCGCAGGGGCGTCATGGACGCGCAGTGTCGTCATGGACGCGCAGAGGCGTCATGGACGTGCATGGGCGTCATGGACGCGCAGGGGCGTCATGGACGCGCTGGGTCGTTCTTGAATGATTTGCATTTCTTTGTATCAGGCAAACTGGTGCTGATCTTTTGGAGAGTTGAGGCCCCATTGATCCTAACACGTTTTTCTTTGAGCTGAGTCATACGGTAAAACTTAATTTTTATCCAAACTTAAGAGTTTTGGCGACGCTCCCCAAATTAAGGGAGTCAGTTCTGACGTTCCGGCTGTCCAAGATGATATGGTTTCATTCGAATTGCGTGTTCTGCTTTTTGATGCGTTTTCGCCAATTGTCCATAAACGTCTCTATTAAAACCATGGAAAACGCTGTTCGTTTTTCGCGCTTGCCGAAAACGCGGACGGGGAAAGCTTTCATTTCTGGACAGACATAGAAAAGATTAAAAAAAAATCGTTTAAATTGCCTGTTCAAAAAGAATACAACAAAGAAAGGCTGACTGTACGGTTAAGATAAATGTTGTAGTCAAATTTCCAAGTGCCTGACTTCTTCGGGGAACTAACTACAAAAATCACCAAGAGCAAAACAATATAGGACTAAGATTAGAAGGAAAAAACGTTACAATTCAAAACACTAGAAACAAAAGAATATACGTTTACAAGATAAGGCATGAAAGCTAAACACAACTGGCTTATATTTCTTCACGCAGTTGATCTTGGGTTTAAGTAGCACACTCGACTTGCTCCGCTCGCCGATTTTCATGCTGCACTATTCCCCACCAAGGAGCCTGATCTCAGGCTGGGGTTTAAGGGTTTGACCCAATCGATAAGATACGCCTCTCGAGCTTTGCGTATAGCGTCACGAGATTAATGTATGAGTTCTAACGGGATAGGCAAGTTTATAGTTTATCCCACGTGACGCGCGAAAATATTTGACAAAATATACCAAAACAATCATTCGCCCTCCCACTTTTATTTTTAGTACCCCTAGGGGGGGGGGGGGGGATGATGTTTACAATTGTTAATTGTTACAATGGAGAAAATCTGCATGTGGTGTTCTATCTAGCTACGATATAACGTTCAATACGTCTTATTGTTTTGCATGAAGGCCGTTAAACTTTCTGCTCAGTGGCTGCCATGTTATAAAACACTCCACCCTCCCTACCCATGAGAGCATCAAAGGGTGCCCTCCTCAGCAATCTCGCCTTCTCTCATCACCATTATCACGTCACAGTTTCTAATGGTGTTCAATCGATGTGCTACAGTAATCACTGTGCAATTCTTGAGTTTCTCGCGTACAATGTTCCAGATTGTTTGTTCTGTGTTTGGATCCACTTTAGCTGTGGGTTCATCCAAGATGACGATCATGCTTTGTTGTAACAACGTGCGAGCCAAACAGATGAGTTGCTGTTCACCGACACTTAAGTTTCCGCCTCTCTCCACCAACTCGTAGTCGAGTTGTCCTTCGAGATTTAAAATTAACGGTTTGAGCTGCACGGTTTCTAATGCAGACCATAACTCTGCATCTTTGTGTTTTGCCAAAGGATCAAGATTATTTCTTATTGATCCACTAAAGAGCACAGGAGTTTGACCTAACACTGAAAGACATCGGCGCGATTCTCGAAGGCTGACACTCTTTATATTCCATCCGTCGATTATTACGTCACCATCAACTTCAGGCATGCGTAGAAGCGCTGAAACGATTGACGACTTTCCATCCCCTGTTCTACCCACAATTCCAACTTTGCTCTTTCCTTCGATATCAAAGCTAAGGTTCTTGAGAACTTCCGGTCCTCCTAGATAGTACCTCAAGGATACATTCTTAAAGCTTACACTTCCGTCACGTGGCCAGTCATCACGTGGTAACGTCTTGATGTCGTATCCTGGTTCAGGATCGAGCTTGGTGTACGTCATGACTCGCTCCACTGACGTCATCAAGTTTTCAACCTCTGAAATCATCCGCATGGCATACTGGGAAATGAAGACTGTCTCACTGCCGTAGACCAATGTAAGACCAGCTAAAGCTGTTGATAGGAAGAACAGCGTTTATTTTATGATAGAAAAATAAGAGACATACCGTAAACTGCCGCTTATAAGGACTATAATTATAGGCACTGGGCTTATACAACTTCGTAAGGGGTTTTGAGTGGCTTGTAAATGGGGGGACTTATATCCGGTTTTACGGCAGTTTACGGTAGTACCTGTTTGCAGTTGCTTTTGAAATGTTTGAAATGAGATTTTCCTTTGGGAAAATCACAAACAGGAAATACGCCCTTTGCAGAACCCGGTCACATGACCTTGCCAGTCATAAAAATTACGAAGATTTGTATGGAACTGAGAAGTTGCCAGATTTCCAAACACCTCGCACATGACGAATTTCGTCTATTTTTAACCTTCATCTTGGTGTTTGGAAATCAGATAAGACACGCTCTATAGTGGTTGGTATATTATCAATATTAAGCCAATCGGAACCCTAGAAAAACGTTGTATGCCACTATTTTCCCGCCATAATGGTATATTTCCCGCCATAACGTGTGGCGTCTGCGACAACGAGTCCAGTTGGTACATTGTTTTTTGAATAACTAATATAATTCAAACATTTTGCATGACGGTTTCGACATTTAAGCGTTTATCAAAATGTATGTTGAAACAAGTTATTTTACCTGCATCTTGAGAAATATAAACACACACTGTCGCCACCAAACTGATAAATATCGAACATAGCAGTTCCGCCCGCATACCAAACCATCTTCCACTTGCCTTAACCATTGAAAACACTTGATTATGTAAGTCTTTTGTGCCTAGAAGGAAATAAGAACAAAGGTAGAGAATCACCCATGGGGAAACTTTTCATAACCATTTTCTCAGACGCTCAACGTGTCAGATTTATAATGTATTGAACAAAATGAAGTTAGTATACTTGGTCCCTTGAAAAGGCTTTTTTAACAAATAATACAACCTCGTCCCCAGGGCTATCTCCGCTTTCAAGATGGCGGGTGGGCGCGAAGAAGACCCTGGCGAACAGCAGGTCACGTGTCTCCAAAAATATTGGAGATTTTGGGGACGAGGTTGCAATAATATTACCTGTAGAACTGATCGATGAAATCGTTTTCCATTTGCTGCGTTCGAATGGTGTCCAAGCCTGTCATGGTTTCTGAAAGTGCGAGAAGACTGGGCTACGACAGATGGATTCCAGTCTCTTTAACTCGCGGGATGTCTTCAAATAGTACCTTGTTAAATAACCAAAACTAAGCAGAAAAGGAACTACGATCAGAATTACCCAAAAATTAGCAACTGTAGGAACCAAGACAGCAAAGAATAAAATGAGCAGGCACTGTATTGAAAATAGAAATTTGGGTGGGAGTGCTTCATCAAGGCAGCCTAGGTCTTCAGAGAATCTATTCAAGATTCGTCCTGTGGGATTCGTGTCGAAGAAAAGAACTGGAGCGTGAAGCACGCCGCTGACCATTTTATCGTGCAGGTATTTTGATGATCGCAGGCTAATGTAAAGGAAAACAAAAGCACTGATCAAACCAAGAGCAACGGCACCGCATACAAGACCAGCGTAAACCCCTAAGATCGTTGAATGTCGTTGATATGACGTAGACATCTTTGTCAGATAGGACAAGAAGACATCAGGAGAAGTCATAACAGCTAGGAAAAAATAAATATAAAACATCTGTAAAACAAAAAAGCAATGGTTAAAGAACCCACATCACTGGAAAGAAATGATGGTATATTTTAAGCTTGGCAGAAATATGAGAAAGATATTATTCTTTCAGTGACACAAGCTACTCCGTTCTCAACCCAAATCACTGTTCGATAAGAGTAGGGGACGGACTCCCCGGTGCTGTGGTTTCGCCTGTTCACATGTATTCATGGGTTGGGGCCGGTTTACGGGTACACAGTAATTGGCGCAAGCTGTTGCGGTTACCCTGTCTGCTTGGCGAAGCTAAATAAATTAAATTAAATTAAAAGGTACCAGAATCTCACATTGTGTGTGTGGCTCGAATTCGTTTTCACCCCTAAGAAGTACCAGAAACTCTGACAGAGGTAATTTGATTTTCGGGCTTAAAAGCGGCTTCGTCAGATTTACCCAGATTTACCGTTCCTGACGCCCCTACGCGCCGCGTACTTGTCGCCCGTACACGCCGCGTGTTTGACGCCCCTACTAACATGATCACTTACAATAAAGGGTGATCTTTACTCTTTTCAGGGGGCCTAAAGTTTCGCGGGACCCGGTGGTCACTATTTCGGGAGGGTCATTACTTTCAAGAATTACTTGCACTTGTTAGTTCGGGTGGGGGGTGGGGGGAGGGGTCGTTGCCTAAGGGGGAGTGGGTAGTATGGAATACTGACCTTGTGTTACAAGAAATAGCGTAATTAGTCCAAATATGCCAATCTGGTGCATTCCAGCTCTGAAGTACGTCCAGTACAATCTGAATGAAGTTGTTCCAGTAACTCGGTCTTCCTCCGAGATATCCAGGTGTTCAGGAAGTTTACCATCACAAGGTTGAAGGAATGTGGCTTCGTCAGATTTTGCGATTTTGTTCTTCACTCTCCGGAGTCATTCTTTTGCTGTCGGTCTGCAGTCCCATGTCCAAGATGTTACTTAAAGCGTTTTCACGTTCAAGGTCAAAATAGCTTCCTTTTTGTACCACAGAGCCTTTGTCCAACACTATCAGTTGGTCTGCTTCCTTCATATGTGCCTTGTCATGCGTGACCAGAATCCTGACCTTTTCACAAAGCTGTTGACAAATACACTGGCTGAAGATATGTTCCCCGACTTTGACATCAACAGCGCTTAGAGGATCATCCAACAGATACACGTCTGCATCTGCGTACACTGCGCGTGCTAGGCTAACGCGAGCCCGCTGACCACCACTCAACACGACACCGTGCTCACCAACAAATGTTAGATCACCTCTGGGAAACCTCCGTATGTCCTCCTGGAGGGCGCACACTTCAACAACTTGAGCAAATTTAATTGTATCGTACGACTTTCCAAATAAAATGTTGTCTCGTATGGTCCCAGAGAAAACCCAGGCTTGTTGTGAGACATAAGCAGTACTTCCAGAGTAGACTACTGTTCCACTTGATAAGGTGACCTCGCCAGCTATCGAGGAGAGAATAGTGGATTTGCCACTCCCAACCTTCCCTGTGATAATGGTAAGACTTTTTGCTGCTGCATGGAAACTGACGTCGCATAGAAGATGTTTTAGAGAGCATCCTTCAACGGAACATGTTGCATGGCAAACTGATAAGCCCTTCTGGTGTTGCGCATGCTCAGGTTGCTCAACCGCAGACTCGAGTGGATGTATTTTGTAGTCATCGGTGTGTGTGGAATTCTTTTCAGATAGAGTAGCCAATGGAAACGTTTCTGCTTTGTATAAGAGAGAATGAAATCCTTTGTCTTTGGTAGAGGACCTATGGCTAAGGTTTTCTCTATCTTGGTATCCAATTGGTAAATTTCGTAAGAGGAGAAAAGTTTGTATCCTTGCAAAAGAAGCAGACGATTCAAACAGTAATGGAGCGTAAATTGTAAACCTTGCAGTCACATTTCGTCTCAGGAGGCTCATGAAGGCGAGTAACATGAAACCTTTCTCTGGTGTCAGTGAGTTGCCTGTGAGAATGATTGTTATGGCTGATATGAAGGACGCTGCGATTGGAACAACAAAGCAAGCAGGTTCTATCGCTGCTAAGACGGCACTTTTTTTGAGAACGTTCCGTAGCTCCTTTCTGAAAATTAATAAGATACCATCTTAACCCTTTCACTCCCAAGATTGCTAAGTTCAAACTGAGAAAAAAAATCTTGAATTTCATTTTGCAAAATTGTCAAAAACAAACAGTGCCACTTGAAAGTACTGCTCAATAGCTTTCATTTGAATGTTTACACACTAGGGTTTCATCCACAGACTCAAAAGGTACAACCACATTTATTGACTCAAGGTTTGACCATGGGAGTAAAAGGGTTAAGGGTTTTTTCTGAAAATGTCGGAGAAGTAGTCCCCCCGGGATGCTGACCCGTCCGCAGTCCTCTCTCTTGTCTAGGGGACGAGTCAGCCTGGGATGTAGGTACTCACCTTCGGAGCTCTTTGACTTTTTCTCTGTAGATATCTTCCCACGCATGCGCCTTGATTAGGCGAATCCCGGTCACCAATTCATCCATTAATGATATTCGCCGATCTGACAACTCAGGCTATCTGTCTGCGAATCTTTGCACAGAAAGACGCAACGGTTAATATATAAGGTGTGGCAGCCAACAGAAACAAAACTCCGATCAGAGACTGCCAGCCAATCAGGTACCCCATTAAACACACGATAAGTGGTGTTTCAACCAATTAAAGCCATAAAATATATCAGCGACAAGGGGGACATCTTCAATTCTCTGCAGGTCATTGGATATCAAATCGATCACGTGTCCAGTTGTGGCCTCCTGTAAAGTGCGTTGACTTATCAAGGTTATCTGTAGAAAGAGAAGAAATACATATGCTAAAGTTAGTACAAGGCTAAGGCAGGCGTCTTGAAGGGCTCAGTCCCATGCCTACTCCTGGTACTCCCATATCAAAGTGAGGCGGTGCAACCTCGTTCCCAATGTCTCTCTTCTTCCCCAGAGATGCTGCATGGGAACGAGGTTGGACGCGGTGATCGTGAAGAGACTGGTGGGAGCTACAATTGTCGTCATAAGTCTTGAGACATTTCAAATGGTCTTATCTTCGGCTCCCCCTCCCCAACCCCCTCCCCACCCCCACCCCCACCCCCACCCCCACCCCCACCCCAATGCAATGTTGACTTTTATCCGTCCAATCTTGTGACCATATTTCAATATTGTATTGGGGAATACTGACTTCTCACTTATAACAATATTTCCACTGGATGGTATTTTATGAAGTGTCTCAAGGACTTTTGACGATAATTGTAGGTCATTTAACGTCTTTTTCATAATTTTACCAAGCTTAGAATGTGTCATAATTTCTTTCCACACATTCTCATTCATCCAACAAATCTAATCTTAGCAGTATCCAAACAATAATAACGAGTAGAAGAACCTCAACGTTATCCCAAACCGACCAGCTCATCGAGCATTCCTGAACCGTAACGACGTTCGTATCAACGAATTCAAAACTTTAACAACTTTCCCATATTTTTACCAAGCTTTCTTTTCGCATCATAGAATTTGAGTCTGATTGGTGTGTTTTGATTTTATGATGGGCATCCCAATTCTCATTTTATCGCAGACAAATGCATGCCAATTAAGGTGGCCCGCGGTTATTTATTGGAGCGGAGGCTCCCTTTTTAAAAACTAATTTTCCGCATGAAACCGTTAACCGATTTCTGTAATTTTTGGTAATCTAGACAAGGAATCTTCAAATTATAGAAGGCTTTTAATTTTAGGACAATCGGAATAAACGATTAAGAGATACAAGCGTTATTAAAAGACCTTGTTTTTTTAAGAAAACGCGAATATTTTCATAAAACGAAGATAGATTTTTTTCTAATTACGTTCAATAAGTTCCAAGACTTCAAGGTTTACTGTGAGCAAGTTTCCACAAAAACGGCTGCACAGAAATTGCTACACAGTTCACTGCTTAATTTTCACTTCAAAATGATATGCTTGTGTATTTCTTCAGCTGTTGCAAGAACGCTAAAATAATTATTATATCGCACCTATCATTGGAAAGCTTAATGTTATCTAAAACTTTGCTGAATAATCGGAAAAGATCGGAAACTCCAAGGAAAAGCTATAAGCGAATGAAGAACAAGATGTTTATGTGCGTAATTTGTGAATTTAAAGATATTCAAGTTTGTTCGACTTTTGAAAAAACTACCGATTTGTTTTCGCTTGTTTCTAGGTATGATAAAATACAGCATATATACAAACAGTCTAACCTTGTTTCAGGCGTGTAGCGTCGATGAAGCTCGGAGAATTTGGCTCGTCAATTTAGCTGCTTCATGTCTTCCATTTTACAAATGCTAGGAAAACCCCTCGTGTTCCGTAAATTATTCAAACTTGCCGCGTTCTGGAATTTATTTGTCACTTGGGAATTACGGATCATCGAAAATTTCCTTGGAATGTCATTGATCGTTCATTATCATTTAAATTTTCGATGATCCGTAAAATTCCCAAGTGCAAAATAAATCCCACAACGCGGCAAATTTGAATAATTTACGGAAGACGAGGGGTTTTCAAAGCATTGGTAAAATGGAGGACATGAAGTAGCTAACTTGACGACTTAATTCGCCGAGCTTCGTCGAGGCTACACGCCCAAAACTAGGCGAGGTCGTTTTTATATATGCTGGATTTTATCGTAGTTAACAATTACGGAAAACAAATCGGTAGTTTTTTCACAAGTCGAACAAACGTGAATATTTTGAAATTCACAAATTACGCACTATAAACATCTTGTTCTTCATTTGCTTATAACTTTTACTGGGAATTTCCGATCTTTTCCGATTATTCAGCAAAGGTTTAGGTGGTATCAAGCTTTCTAACAATAGGTGCGATCTTAGCATTATTGAAGCGTTCTTGCAACAGATGAAGCAAATACACGAGCATATTATTTTGAAGCTAAAATTCAGCAGTGAACTGTGCAGCAATTTCTATGCAGCCGATTTTGTGGAAATTTGCTCACAGTAAACATTGAAGTCTTGGAACTTATTGAACGTAATTAGAAAAAAATCTATCTTCGTTTTATGAAAATATTCGCGTTTTCTTAAAAAACAAGGTCTTTTAATAACGCTTGTATATCTTAATCGTTTATTCCGATTGCCCTAAAATTAAAAGCCTTCTATAATTTGAAGATTCCTTGTCTAGATTACCAAAAATTACAGAAATCGGTTAACGCTTTCATGCGGGAAATTAGTTTTTAAAAAGGGAGCCTCCGCTCCAATAAATAACCGCGGGCCACCTTAATTTTATAGGATAAAGCACCCACCTTAAGGTAAATAATTCCTTGCAAAGCGCTCCTCAATTTCATGCCCAGTAGCTCCAAGTTAAAATCATTGAAATGTATAAAAATGTAAAATAAACTGTTCAAAGCCATTAGCCCTGCACACAGATATAAATGGCTGGAATTCTCGTTGCCAAACCGTAAGTAATGGACAATAATTCCTATCAGTAACGGCTGAGTGACTCGACCGACTGACTCCAGTAAAGCCAAAGACGACGTGATGCACATTTCTTTGAACGATATAATTTTGATGACAGTTTGCCAAAGCTTAGGTTTTGTTCCTTCTTTGTTGCACCTTTCCATGTCGCTGTTCCATTGGTTCTGTAGACGTTCAGTTAAGTCACGTGTTCTGTCTTGCTCGTGAAGAGGCAGAAAGTCCGACTGCTGCAATGGTCGCTGATTTCCTTTCCGGAACATGTCATTCAACCACCAGAATGTGAACATGGAGAAGATGTTTGCAGTGGTTAGTGGATGATAGATTTCGTGTTGGTCGGTTGTGTCTTGACCAGGGACTTTACTATAACCTTTCTTTGTCATGGTGCTGTATTAAAGAAAACAGAATTAATCGGTCCTTTTTAGAGTACTTTCAACAATTGTAACAGCAAGAATGTTTCTATAATTGATTGATTCCTTGATCGGCGAAGCTCCTTTATTCCCTAGCAGCTTCAGACGGACAAACCATTGTCAAATCATTTGAATGGCACACCGTGTGGTAATGCTCGACCCAGTGACAGAACAATACAGAATTACTTACATATGACTTCAGGCAACATCTAGCTTTTTCAGGATTATTCTACCGTTTTTGTATAGAACATTTTTGCATAAAAATAGGAGTCTAATCCCCAAGGAGAGAAATATTAATATTCGTGATCAGTGACCGCCGTGCAAATCATGCGAAACTACCGGAGGGCAAAATACTTAAAGGGGCTCTGTCACGATATGTTTAGTCATTTCTTGCGATCTTCAAAACTCCTTCAAATCAAAGGGAACCTCCCGAAGATTTCCGAAAATCACCCGAAGTCTTCCGAAGATTTTCGAACGTGATCGCAATAACAGTTAACTAAGGTACAAAAGCACCAAGGAGGTAATAATAAACCAAATAGGAATAAGGATAGTTAAAGGGAGTGTTTCACGGTTCGGCGCATGTATCGGCTTATCAACTTTATCCGTTTAAAAACCACACTCACATGTACTTCTCGATACTTCAGTAATCACATACTATAATTAGTCCAAGCACAACGACGAATGACCAAAATTCACAAATAATTTCAACGGATTACACCGAGAATTGTCGACAGTGAATACCAGAATATATTACCAGAATAAAGTGTTGGCCCGAAGGATTTATTCTGGTAATTTATTCTGGTGTTCAAATCATGATGTCGACATTCTCGGTGTAATCCGTTGAAATTGTTTATGAATTTTAGTTATTCGTCGTTTTTCCTGATCTAATTATAGTATGTGATTACTGAAGTATCGAGAAGTACATGTGAGTGGGGTTTTTTAAACGGATAAAGTTGACTGAAACCGGCACATGCGCCGAACCGTGAAACACTCCCTTGAAGATTAGGAGAAGACTGAATAACGAACGATGAACTTGAAAGATGCACCATCCGTGACGTAGCTCCTTTAAATATGTGGTGAAACCGGTAAAGCCACTTTGGATAATTATCTAAATTATTACTGTGACCGTAGTGCACATGTTTTACAGCTCTGTATTTGTCCAGTTCCTGAATATAAAACGTAAACATTTCAGATATGCCAGAAGCAATTGGTTAGATCATCATTACAGGTTGAATACAAAAATGTGAAAATTCACCAGGTATCGACTTGTAAATGTTTTAGTTATGATTTAAAAACCTAGTGATGCATGGTGACGAATTAACGTATCTAGAACTATGTTGAAATCAGTGATAACACTAAATGATATTGGAAAACATGCAGAAACACGACATTTCTCGTTGGGTGCATGCACCTGTGAAAAATACTGCATGTTGTTGACGGCTGATGTTTCGATGACCTAAGCTTGCCACCGTCCTTTGTAGGATTTTCGGCCAGGCCAGTCAACCATGTAGAGGTTTACTGCAATCTGCACTCGGTGTCAAGTAAAAGGTAGTTTACTTGCAATTTAATTTATCTTCCGCTCAGGTTGTCTAAACGTCAGTTACCAACCACAGTACTTTTCAGAATTACACTCACCAGGACGATCACACTGAGACCCGGGGGGGGGGGGGGGGGGGGGAGGGGGGTACTGAACAAAGTTTTATACGGGGAGGCTCCGCCCCGAGGTCCAAACCCTTACCCTTTTATATACCATTTTTGACTGAAAAGGTAACCCTTTAATATACCCTCAATAGAAAATGGTACCCCTTTCACATACCTACAGTTGAAACACTGCATCCCTTTACGACTTTTACTAAGCTTTACGCTTGAATAGCCCCTTAAAATATTGGATGAATCGGCCGTTAGGTGCGTCTGTTAGAGATATTTTGAAAGGCCCTTTTAAACAACTACTTCAACTCGTGAAATCCCTACCCTTTCATATACCTCGAGCCAAAAAAAGGACCCCTTTCGGGCGCGGAGCCTCCCAATAGTCCATTATAGGGAGTACCCCCCCCCCCCCCCCCCCCTGGGCACTGAGACGAACTTCTGTAAATTGAATAGAAAATGGCGAAACACTGAATGGAAATTCACTTAATCTGCATATCTTCGTCTAGAGCGTTCGGAAGTAAAATAGATTCTGCATTGCCAGTTCGGTATTTGTGCACAAAATCTCTTCCAGAAATCATGTGCTGCCCAGTTTTGATCGATAAGGTGCATGTGCCGTCGAAAACGTGTCTGACCGCCAGAGGAAACACTGACTTGAAAGTATTCTTTGAAAGTTTAAAACACACACACACGCACACTATATACCAGCATCGGCAATTGCAACTTACCTTAAATTGACAGGATATCTCAATAAGTTCAAAGCTCTCAAAAAATTTGCTGGACATTAACTGGGAAGCCGGACTACCTTTATATGGACGGTTTCAGAGACTATTCATACATGCTGTCAATGACAAAGTTCCGTGGATCAATACTCGTGTATGCTAAATTGCTGTTGTGTCAAAAAGTCATTGGCTCTTTTTGTATTAGGTAGAGACGCACAATCCGTGACATAACACGCTTTTAAATTAGAATTTAAGATATCTTAAATTACGCGTCTTGTGTAAAGACAGGGACGAACTATTCGACGTACATCTCACACCCAGACGCATAATCATGCAGACGCATAATTCGTGTGAAGGCCCTTACATCCGCACAATACGTTTTCAAAAGTCTCACCGTTTTCGTTCAAGCAGAAAAAGCGCTGCAAATTAAATATTCCTGTCTTCCTTCCATTTCGATACGCTCCGAAAAACGATGGGCCTGACAATACCCATCCACACGAAACCGACCAGGGAGCCATGCGGCGGTCTCTTCAAAGGACTCCACTTTCGAGAGCGTTTTCAGCGTTTTACATCGTTTTGATAAAGACGTTTTTGTGTGGACGATTGGGGAAAATCAGGGGGGGGGGGGGGGGGATAGAAAGCCGGCACTTTTCTTTGAGGACATAGCGGTGCCGGACAACAGACCAACAGAGCGAATCCTGTGTCAATTTTAAAGCCGTTGCTAAGAATGACGTCAACCAAAAACTTCATTGTTTCATTCGGGAAACTTTTTCAAGCTTGCAGCAAGGCCGTACGCGTGTACACTGCGTGTAGCCTGCAAACGCATAGCCTCCTACGCAGACGCTCTTTGGGCTCGTCACGCAGTCTTTCCTCCCCCACTAACGTCTGCTGAACGGAGCAGCCACTTCCGTTCTCCGGCCGTTTGCCTTTGTTTTAAAGAAACCAATCATGAGCTGCGTAATATTTGAAATTGACACCCGCGGCTGGAAGTAAAAAGTCCGGTAGATTTGTTTATATCAACCCTGGACGCTAGAAATGAGCAATCATTCAATCGTATATTATATTATTAAAACTGACAAACCAACAGATATATTTTGTCTGCCACTGCTTTATTACATGAGCTTCATCGACCGCGATTGCACACACTGCCCTCGGTAAAATTGGCTCGACATCTCCAGCATTCGTTTTTCAACGACTGCAACGGCGACTGCTTTATCGATGAAAACGGTTTAAGACAAAACCCATCTATATACTTCACGTTTCCCTCGTCGATCTCACTGAGGGCAACGGCTGGATTTTTCTGCTTGTCGACCTGGTCTTTCATCAGAATTACGTGCAGTGACACAACAACAACAATGGCCAACAATCTGCAGCATCCGCTGCAAGCATGGAGTCGAAAATCCAGTCCTCAGGTTGACTAATATATTGGACTTCATTGTATTTCATATGGCTTCCATTTGAAGCGCATTTACTCTCACTGTAACATTAGAAAGTCTTAGAAATTTCTTGCACGGCACGCTCTAAGTTACTCTATTGTTTTGGGGTCAAAGTCCCGTTTTCCACAAACCAGAAGAGAAGCTGTAATTGGCCAATCTCTGAGAACGGAAGTCGCTGCTCCGTTCAGCAGACGTTAGTGGGGGAGGAAAGATTGCGTGACGAGCCCAAAGAGCGTCTGCGTAGGAGGCTAGCAAACCAGGAGTACCCAACGAGAAAATTTTCAAAATCGATTTGTCATTGCCCGAAACGATTACTGGACATCCAATAAGGGATTAAAGGTTAATAATTAACAACCGTGGGAAAATAATATCCGCTCTTCAGAGCCAGCTAGCAGTAAATACCTAATTCTAGTTTCCAGCCAGTATCCGTTATAAAGATGCTTTTTCCCAGCCAGCGCCACTTTTGTAAAGCAGGTTTTCCCAGCAAATTTTACGGTAGTATCTTTGCCAGCATCTACTGTATCTACTGTTTGGATTCACGCTAGCTTTCCTTTTTCCTTTAATTTGGAGCCACAAACGTTTAGACTAACTGGATGGTAAACATTCTGACCTAACTAACGAGTCACTCTCCTAGCTTACGATTCTTATCCCGGCGTACGCTGTCAGAAATAATAATGGACTTTCGCGCCTGGCCAAAATATATTCGGCTTGTTTGATAGTTGGTAGCGCTCCACAAATGAAAATTTGGTTTGCCATCTCGGTTGTCTACTTAAAATTGTTGGCGTTGTCAATCGTTATCTTATCCAAAAGACATATGTATTCCTGAAAAGTAAACTGGATTACTCCAGCACCTGGCTACTCAGGGTAATTCATATTGGAGGTCAGTATCGGCGTGAATTCCAGGGTGCCGGCGGTCTAAAAGGATAGAGGCGCGGCGTATGCAGGTTTATTCGCGAGTATTGAACGAGTTTTGACCATCTTATAATTAAATAAACTATAACGCCCTGTGTCATGAGAGGATTTACCGTTTTCAATAATTTCTATGTGTATCCGTGTTCAGTGTTTTAAAACCTTTTTAAAACACAACGGTAGGTTCCTTTTTAAATGCAGCAAAACTAGAAGTTTCATTTATTTGTTATTCAATATGGACATTGTACTTTGAACATTGCCGCGTCCTTTGTACACTAGTACAGCTGCACTTTTGAACATGGCCGTCCTTTTATTCTAAAAATCAGTATTTGAGTCAGCTGTCCTTTTGAGCCTTACGCTCGCAGTGAAATTTCTTTGTTAGGTATTTCTTCCTACGGTAGTTTTCCAGCTGAACATATATTTTTAAAACTGTTCTATTCAAGGGGAGTTAACCCTTGCTGTCAGTCACTTTTCTGCAACAGAGCAATTTTGGAAGTAAGCAGAATTTAAGTAGTAATCGCTAACTTCAAACAGAGTATTTTCCGTTCTTATTGTATTTCTACGCGTGGTAGAGTTTGCCAAGTCATAAGATTGTAACAACCAACGCTTACACGAACCATATATAAGGAAGTAACTTGTAAAGCTTTATTTAAATACATCGCGAGTTACGAGTGAGCTCTGAATAAACTACTGTTGGACCCAAATCCAGTCTGTTCCTTGACGTCCGAAAGAAGTTTCCAGTGAAGTAGATCGCCGGTACCGAGAAATAGTGACGAGTTCCTGTCTGTCTTTCCGCAATCCAAGCGAGTTGTCCGAGTTGTGTTTATTTATCACCTATCGTCACAGTGCGTGGAGAAGTGAGGAACTTCTTGGATCTTCAAGGACGTTATCAAGGCCAAGCAGACGAAGAAAAACAGAACAAAAATCCAACAGTGGTTTGTCCGTACGGCAAATGTAATTCCTTGGGCGACGAACAAAAGCACTCGCCCAAGTAAAACCTATCATCACAGCGTACTCACAAAGAAACATCCAGGAGACGATTCAGCGTCCGCACAGAAAAGATACAGAACCCTAGCCATTGGAGTAATCAACGAGAGAACGACCAAAGAGTCCCGCTTCACCAGTACCTAACAAACCTCACAAACCATAGAATTAATTTGAGATCATTGGATGATCAATACACAACAGTTACTCCGCTGGGTACGTGAAAACCGCACACGAGAAAGCTACGTCTACCATACACTGAAGAGGGTCTGGATGGGGGGGTCCAAATGTCAGTTGTCAGTTAAAATTTAGGCCATTTCTCAGTTGTCAGTTAAATTTTGGGTCATTTGTCAGTTGTCAGTTAAACGGCTATTAATAATTAATTAAGAACCTTAATAACCGTTTTTGGTCCATTTTAGACCCCCTCAGTTAAGTTTGAACGTAACGGAAGTAATTATTTATTGAATCGGGAAGGCTTTCCTTATGAATAAATAAAAAATTATTCAAACGAAGACCCCATCAATTTCGTGTTTCTCGGCTGGGCGTCTTACAAAGCCTTTAAGCGACGGTCTTAGGTTTGAGGTCTTAGGTTTCAGGTCTTAAGTCTTAGCTCTTCGTTAAAGCATCACAAATTAAGGAGGTGCCACACTGTACAGGGCGAAAGCCTGACACGCCGAAAACCAAACTTGACCTCTTAAAATTTGAACACAATCGAATGAAGACACAGTCGAAGGCTCCATTCTACTTGAAAATCCTCCTCATAATACAACATGTTGCCCGTTAGAAACATACTTGAAGAAGAGTAGGTCAGAATTAAGACCGAATTTAATAGAGAACGGCAAATGTACCAATGTCACGAACCGTAGAAGTCGCGTTTGGTCTGTCAACGCTCCACATATGATATCACGTGGTCTGAAGTAACCAATCGGCTGGTCTGAAATAGGGGTTCGATTTTGACCATTTTGATCTGAAATAGGGTATGTTTTGTGCACGCTTGCCAGGAATTTGGTTTTGCTTTTAGACGAAATTATTTTTTGCCATTACTTATCGGGGGAATTTGAAGCCCTTAAGCTTCTCAAATATTTACGCAAACATAACCCACTCCTGGGTAGTAAAGCCATGTATTAGGTTTGAAAAAAAAAAGGTATTTATTTTTGGGTCAGGCCTGAACTAGGATATGGAAAATCTCATATTTTGGTCTGAAATAGGGTAAGGGTTTCAAGAAGCAGGCCGCACATCCCCACCAAAAATGTCAGGGAGTACTCCCCTCCCCCGGGTATTTGAGCCAGGCATTCAAAAATAAATAACCCGTGACAATTATAAAAATGCAAAATTAAAAAGCAACCATACCGTTTAATTCGCTGGCTTTTTCGTCAACGAGCAGACTTGGCAGCTCTAGTTGCCACTGTGCATCTGTTGTGATGGCGAAATTTTCTGTTTTTCCTCCTGGTTTCTTGAACATTCCATTCGGCTTCGTGCCGCTCGAAAGCCGTATCGGAATCGAGACGATAAAATCCCACGATTGCTTTTAATACTAACGCCGCGAGCAGACATCTTTCCTTCGACCGCGTGGCCACCATAAATTGAGGATCATGTAACAGATATGTGATGTTGTCACGTTGAAATTGCAAATGATTCATATTAATACTTATTAACGACATAAGAAATTCAAGTCTGCTGTTAGTCTCCTTCCTTGCTGATTCGTGGTCGTAAAATACATAAATGATAACCGAAAAATATTATTTTTAAAGGATTTAAAGAATATTAGGATCTTCCAAGCCTGTTGTCAGTTGTCAGTTAACCTTGTTCCAAATGTCAGTTGTCGGTTAAATTTTAGGCTATTTGTCAGTTGTCAGTTAAAATTTTAGCCATTTGTCAGTTGTCAGTAAACCCCATCCAGACCCTCACTGAAGTAACAGGCTGAGATGGAAAATAAAATCAAGAAAGACGCGCGCATGGAATCGAACTCCCTCAATGAAAAAGTACTCTGAGAGATTACCGGACAGTCAAATTTTACATAACAGGATTTGTGACATTGATTATTGAGGAGAAGAGAGATACATTAAAGAAAAACACAGGAACAACAGCCGATTTGGATCAGAAGACCACATCTTAGTTCTTGGCCGGCAAAGAAAAAAAAACCTTAGCGATAAAATGTAAGTCAAGAAGGACAGAAAGAGTAACAAGATTGAATATCACATTGGTAATTACTTAACAATAGTAACCTTGAATCTAATTTGAATATTGAACATGTTGGTAGTGTTGTCCGCTCAACTACAACTGAGGTAGAGAATTGAATTTGAATTTCAACTAAAACACAATTTTCTGTGACATTATTTCAAAAGTTTTCCGTCGTCCAGCTACAGTAGATAGCCACACGCGTTCCGTCATAACGCCCCGTCAGTACATAAAAGTTAATCGAGGGCCTTGCGATTGCCCATCTTTCAGAAGAGTCCAAAGTTTTCCCGTGTCAAGAATATAGTGTTAAGGTAAATCGAAGATTTAAGTCGCTTCAAGTAAGTTTGAAAAGTATGATACTTGTCGATCGTTTGATTTCGAAAGAAATTCATGTAACTTTTATTCAGTTATTCCATTGTGTAGTTTTATCTTTGTTTATCCCAGACCAGAATATCCGAAATTTGATGTTTAATAACACAGCTGAGGACAGCTGTAACTAAGGTGGAAGGAATATCATGAGAGGATTTACCGTTTTCAATAATTTCTATGTTTATCCGTGTTCAGTGTTTTAAAACCTTTTTAAAAGCCAACAGTAGGTTCCTTTTTAAATGCAGCAAAACTAGAAGTTTCATTTATTTGTTATTCAATATGGACATTGTACTTTGAACATTGCCGCGTCCTTTGTACACTAGTACAGCTGCACTTTTGAACATGGCCGTCCTTTTATTCTAAAAATCAGTATTTGAGTCAGCTGTCCTTTTGAGCCTTACGCTCGCAGTGAAATTTCTTTGTTAGGTATTTCTTCCTACGATCTTTAAAGCTGTTCTATTCAAGGGGAGTTAACCCTTGCTGTCAGTCACTTTTCTGCAACAAAGCAATTTCGGAAGTAAGCAGAATTTTAAGTAGTAATCGCTAACTTCAAACAGAGTATATTTTCCGTTCTTATTGTATTTCTACGCGTGGTAGAGTTTGCCAAGTCATAAGATTGTAACAACCAGCGCTTACACGAATCATAGATAAGGAAGTAACTTGTAAAGCTTTATTTAGTTACATTACAGCTACCAGTGAGCTCTGAATAAACTACTGTTGGACCCAAATCCAGTCTGTTCCTTGACGTCCGTAAGAAGTTTCCAGTGAAGTAGATCCCGAGTGCCAAGAACTCGTGACGAGGCTCTGATCCCGCAGGTCAAGCAGTGCTTCCATTTGAGTCTAATTCCCCAAAGTTCAGTTTCCTTTCAGCTTAAGTCCAAAGTGTCCGTTGACCCGAAAAACCTATCGTCACACCTGTCGGTGCAAATTTTTGGTTCAACTGACCATCAATTAAAAGTCAGAGAAAGACCAGAAAGGGTATTTAGATGAAATTAATGTAACGAACGTTAAAACAACACATGAAGGTAAACCTTCGATCGAAAGGCTTCAAATTTGTGTCAGTACCCTGGGTTGTTCTTGTTCGTAAAAGGAGCGACGTAAGGCGAAATTAAAGCGCCTTGCTTTAACATACTTTAAAATTGACGAGTACATTTTTACATGGTTTGGTGCGGATCTTCAGTGGCTGGTTTTAGCGCGAGGCGGAAACTGACTAGCAAATGTGTTCACATAACATAACGGAACATAACTTCATTGCATTGCATTACATTACGGGATCAATGTAGATTAGATCAAAGTAAAAAAAAGTTCTTACCAGTTGTATCTGCAACAGGAAAACCTTGAGCTTGGAACGCCGGCTCACTGCTACAACGTAGCTATCAGCTAAAATTGAATATACACATAACAAAATGAGGTAAATGTGTAGCTCTTTTCCAAAAGGTCCTCTTGACAGCAAAATAATGTGGATAGACTACTTACCAAGATATATTCCGTTAAAGCAGATCCAAATCCAAAGAACTTAAAAAACGTAACCGAAGTAACAGAAACACTGGGACACTCCGCCAGTGCGAGTGGTCGAAACAGTGTGGCTAGCTAGTTCGCGGTCTAACCTTGACACAACAAAAAGAACTGATCTGTTTTAGCTCGATATAAAAAATGACACCAGAACAAAAGATGCCATACAATCATTGTTTAATAGTAATAATCATTAACATACAGATTTATTCCTTGCCTCCTACGCAGTCGCAGCAGTTGTTTGGGTCGTCACGCAACGCTTCTAATCAAAAATGCGCTCGCCGACCTCGTTCCCAGGGTCTCTCATCTTCGAACTAGGTTGTGCGCTCGCCAGCCTAATAGCCGGCGAAGAAATTGCCAGCGTACGTACATTGCAAAAAGCAGCAGGAAGAAAGCAAGCCTTCATTTTTTTTCCAGCCAGGATCGACATTCTAGCAAAAAATCGCAGCAAGTAAAACATTTATGATAGATTTAGTAATTTCCCAGCCAGGGAAAGACTTTCCCACTGAAGTTCCCAGCTAGCAGAATTTCAGCTTGAAGAGCGGATAATTTGCGGAGCGGCTCCGTCAAGTACTCCTGGCAAACGCACCGCTGGCGGATTTTTAAGAGATTTCCCTCGCTTGTATGATATGATAGGAGGTTC